>RCHF01000230.1:0-90899 GCA_003987895.1 Neonothopanus nambi
GTCTCCATCCCAAAATCAGCATATGCATAATCCTTCGCACAATTGATAGTAACAATATCCTCTTAAGGGGAACCTCGAGCTTGAACACTATCCAAACCCGGACCATCCAAAGTCTTCTTCCTATTCCCATTCCTCTTCTTATTCTTATTCTTCTTCCTCTTCTCACCAACGGCATCATCGAGTTTCCGAGCTTTCGTTTGACTGATTTGACTCGTATTCTGGCGAGATAACGATGGAGCTATACCGTGACCTTGAGCATGAGTGGGATTGGGATTGCTAGTCAGAGCACCAGCACAAGGTATAACCTTCGCTCTAGGATCTTTCAAACTTGAAACCTCCAACGTAGATTTACTCGACAAAGGACTGTTCGCTTTCCGGTGCTTTTGTGTGATATTGAGGTCATCCACGGGTAGATACATAGGCTGTTTCGCCTTCCCATTATACCCATTTCCATCGCCACTCTCCGAACCTAAACGGGGCGTATGAACCCCTGGTGACCCGGGAAGGCTAACCGTCTGGTTCATCACAGCATTGCTACTTGCCCACACTGCATGTCCTCGTGCTTGAAGTTGCTGTCCATAGGATCTCTCCCAGAACACTGCGAGTCTTCCGAGTAGCGTACTCTTGGCCACAACACTCAAGAAAGATTTCTTTGTGACGATGACCATACCCGCTCGGCACCTCGTGAGCATGACGTTCATTCGTTGGAGCGACTGCAGGAAACCAACACGTTTGGTACGAACGACGGAGATGAGGACATAGTCTTGTTCGTTGCCTAAGTGGGAAAGTAGAAGACTGAGTGAGTAATACGATATCTATGGAAGACGAAATATTTAGACCCGACCTTGAAAAGAATCTACATTGAAAACTCTATCCCACCCAGGTAACTCATCTTTCTTCAACACCTTTTGAATCGCAGCCCTCTGTGCATCATAGGGCGTAATAATGCAGAAATTCTTGTTTTGGTAGTAATACCGCACCAAATGAACTATCGTCGCTATCTCGCCATTGTTCTGAGTAAACATCATTAGACGACAGATAATGTCGAATTACAGGGGAACCTCACCGTCCAACTAAGCCCGGTCCTCCCTTCTTCTCCAGCTGGTACATCCACGAATCTCACGCAGGAGCAATCCAATATCTCGTGAGAAGACTTGAGTCGGCTTCCATACACTTCATGAGAAATGAAAGATCCTAAAGGAGTAGGCATACGATCTGTCCAAATCAGTCAGTTCAATTTAAACTTTGGAAGATGCTTTATATGAACGAACATTGGACATCCAAGAAGTAGCTATTTCTCTGCAGATGTTTGATTTCGAAGATGCTTTTTAGCGTCTTCGCTGTTTCTTGTCCAAAAGGCGGCACTAAAGAAACAAAGGTCAACTTCTGTCAAAGGTCAATTGTAAATGATGAACTGGTCGCACGTACGTTGTTTGGGATCACCAAAAAAACAGACTTTCTGCAGCGTAGGGCTGAACTTGTGGAATATATGCTACATAGAGATCGTTGTGAGCCTTTCTTACTTGCTACGAGGAGAAGAAAAGACTAACCATATACTCAAATACATTAATCTGAGACGCTTCATCGACAATGAGTCTTTGGATGGGAACAACCAGGAACATCCCGTTATCGTCTAGCGCAGGATTAGACAACATGCCAAGTGTCGAAAGTATCACTCTGCTTGACCCGATCACTCTCGACAGGGCAACGCGGTCATCGGGCAGTTCATCCGCACGGATGACCTTGCGCTGGATTGCCTCATATATGTGTTCGTGCCTGCAAGGACTGAGTAAAGGGCCAGTAGCAGGGATTGATCAACTCACCATTCGACATAAAACTCCTTCGATACGATAAGCTTAAAGTCGATATTGCGCTTGAGTAACTTCTCCGCAATGTTCTTGACAGAGACATTCGAGTGGCCTATGATCCATACAGAAAGCGATCGGCTCTCAAGAGTCCTTTCCGTAGCAGCAGCTATCGTCGTAGTCTTCCCTGTGCCTGGTGGACCTATCAAGTTTCTGGGTAAGCAGCTCCTTCGACCGACGTCAACGTTGAACCTGACACTGACCATGAACGATGACCAAAGGACTATCAGAGGTCATCGAATCCACCACTTCGTTCTGCGACTGATTCAGGTCGGGTAGCGCAAGGAAGGTTTGACAAGGAGACGGTAGCAGCATGTTCACGTCGTCCGGCGTAGGAAACCACAGGTATCTTATAAACCTCGCATCAGTGAGCCTGCATTCATCTTGCAATGCCCTAAGAAGGAGATCGTCTCTAGCTGTTTCCGACGCTGCTGGGTCATCAAGACCGATGACTCGCACTTCGTGGAGAGACCCCGAGAACTTTGCACCCCCTCGAAACTTGATATTCGTCGTCTTTCCCTTGGTCCGAACAGCTTGTCCCATGTACTCCCTTCCACTTTCATTCGTCATGATTACACGAGACTATGGTTGATGTGTGAGGAATTGGATGACACCAATCATGAAGCAAATCGAAACACGTACCTGTTCGCTCTTTCGAACTCTCGTTTTATACCGCGCGTTCTGCAATTTCATTTTGCCAGTAGCTGTCATGGTAAATTTATCATATTCGTTCCGATTCTCCCTTGGTTGTGCTCGGGACAGTACGTCAGTTTGTCTCAACAGGTTTCCGAGACATTTCAAGATCTAGAAGTAAATAAATAAACGATTAAATAGAAGAAAACGAGAGGAGACGGTATACTTACATCCTTCCTGACGTGTCGTGTGTCCACCTTTCTGACGACTTCAACACGATCTTTACATGCTTCCGCGACTCTGTGCTACACAGTCAGGGGACACGTAGAATACAACAGAAAAGACAAGAGCATACTTTACAGAAATCCAGGCTCTAAGACAGAGATTTTCAATGTTGGCCTGCTGGTTATTCTCGTGCCACAGACGGTCGATAGGGAATGAATCTACTACATGACAGACTCTCTTCGAGATGACCTTGGAAGGCCTCCAAGCAGGCTTTCCTGGAGCACAGCACAAAGTAGATAAATCGACTCCTCTGACGTGGTATTGCAACTGATGGTGCAGCCGTAACACGATCCGAGGCATACCGAATCCAGCCAAAGTAATCGTAGTGGATCCAAGGAGCGATTTGAAGTCTTGATCGAGAGGGAAGTTCGAGCCTCGAGAGTCGCTGTCGCCTATGTCTATGACATAGACGGCATCAGGCGTGGATATGGCAATGAAGTCAATCCTCCCGTCGTCTTTCTGAGAGATAGACATTCCTAGAGCCTCCAGATTAGTGCTCAAGAGCGCAGCAGCAACTTGGCCTGCATTTCGACGCGAATATCGTAAGATAGGAATAGTTGAGGGGCTTGGAGATGGAAGAACAGTTTGGTTAACTGAGTTAATCGACATTCGAGTGGTAGAGGGAGCAGAGGAAACCCTGTCCACAGTGTGTGGGCGTACATCGAGTCAACACCTTCATTGCACGTGGCTTACAGCGTAGCAATGAGCGTCAAAGCGACAAGAATTCTGCGGGCGGCCAACAGGCAGCGTGTACACCTTGAAGACCAAAAAGGGATGAGACTAGCGTCATCTTCGGAAGTGAAGGACGAGACTAACGTTATGCTTGCAGTGCGTTTACCACAAAAGAAATGATATCTTGAAGTACAGCACCCAGACTAGTAGGTAAGTAAATCAAACCTTACCGGTAGAAGCCATGTAAGCGCTTGCTGAGGATTAATTTAAGAATGTAGTACGTACTACGGAGCGCTTGATGGGCGTTTCTTAGGGTATTAGTTTAACAGTCTCCTCTAAAGCACAGTAATTAGAGAAGCTAGAGTATATACCTAATACAGAGACAATCCCCAGAGCATTGTGAATGAACCAGTATCTGCTGCTACAGCTGCTTCGGCCTGAAATCTGTGGTAGAAGTTTGAGAAGTAAAGTTCAAACTCAGACTGAAGTCCGCATCAACTCCAGTCTAGGTAATCGCCGAGATGCCGATATAGCGTCGCCCTCGCCACAGTGGCACGAACTGACCCACCTAGTACGATTCATAGAATCCTGGAATAGATTGAGACTAAAACTGGATTAAATGAGTCCATATCCACAAGGGCACTGAACGGAAGGTATTCCTCTCCGTGCTAGACGGCTATCTCCCCGAGCAATACTCCCGTGCTTAGAAGGGAAAAAATGGATCTGAATGCACTAAATCTGTAGGTAGTATAATTCCGGACTTTCCAAACACATACCGTATTCTCAGAATTGCAGCGCTTTGACCCCGCGTTCTTGATTGTTGGACCCACCAGCGACCAGACCTCTTGATATCGGCATTTTCTGAAAGTCACAGTAATTAAGCGCAAGGGACTGACTTATATGACATGACAAAACATTGATAAAACACATACATAGCATTATCCATTGTGTCCAGAAGCGCAGAGAAATACTCTGCTTTAATCACCTTCTATATAAATTTCGCAGCCGTCATCGGCGTGGACACCGCTGGGAGCAGCAGACCGAAAACGGTGTTTGAACCATTCGCTTTGTCTCCATTTTCTTCGAAGCATATCTATTCGAGGTTCGAAGATTCCATGACTTGTTCACCCTATGTTAAGGCGGGAGAAGACTTAGGATGCCTAATCGCTGAAGCGCTCAGCTATGGGTGAGTTGGCAAGCCGGGGCAGTTTGCCGAGGTTTGTTGAGACCTGAGACAATGTCACGTCACCTGACTGACGCGTCAAGAACTGTCACGCGTCGAAATTGAGACGAGACATCCCCTGACATCCCTTAAACTTGAGCTTGGGCGCTTGAGCCTCGATGGAAAATTTCCATTACTTACATGTAGCAGCTCACGAGGTGAGCTTGACCTTTTTTGCAGGTCGTAGAGCATAGAGAGCTGAGCTTTGGCTGGACTTGAAGTAGTTGGGCCGCCGGCAGTGACTAGAGAGGTCAGACTTGGAGCGACAGATCGGCGAGACTCGAGAGATCGGCGGGGAACTCAAGTTTCAACACATAATAGTAAGAGGAATAGTAGCAAGGTCAAGTATTTAGTCAAGTCAGAGTCCAAGAACAAAGGAGAGCGGTAACGAAGCACGAACAAAAACCGATTCAAAGCCTGAGGAAATCTGAAAAGTGCAAATTAGATAGTATCAAAGATCATAATCAGTCTGCCTTCATACGCAGCCACCTGTCGAACATTGAGTTAAGACTTAAGTCAAAGTCCAAAAAAAGGAGAGCGGTAACGAAGCACAAACAAAAATTGATTCAGAGCCTGAGGAAATCTGAAAAGTGCAAATTAGAGTATCAAAGATCATGATAAATCCGCCTTCATACCACTTGTCAAACATTGCGTCAAGTCAAAGCCTGAAAAAAAGGAGAGCGGTAACGAAGCATGAACTAAAAGTCTAAAACTGAATCAGAGCCTAAGAAGAATTGAAAAGTGCAAATTAGATAGTACCAGAAGCCATAATCAATCTGGCCTCATATGCAACCACTTGTCGAGCTCAACCCATATCTCCTCTCTTTGGCTTTGCCACGCCTTCTTCTGTGCACTGATGCATGCTTCACAGCAGTCACAGTCCTCGGTCCAGTCTTTGTCGATGAGAAGTTTCAACCCGCCTATGGGATCGAAAATGTATTTAGAATAGATCCCGGAATTTTCTTGCATGTAGGTCCTGTAAAGTTTATAGAAGCTCTGGCGGGACAGCCCTTCGCAACACTTTGATCCACGTGGGCCATTTTTGCTTGACAAAATAGGAGGATTTATCATTGCTATCCATCGCGACACCAGAAGGTTACGAGCAGAACAAATATGATCGATATAGCGAGAGTAGAAAGGTTCAGAGGATAATTGACCAGTCTCATCCCAATACTTGGGTGAAATCAGTTTTTCGTACATCGCTCGTTTGAGTATAGAAGGTACATCGCAAATTACAGCGAGAAAAATACTCTCTTCTGCAAATTCTGGGCAAGGGATCGGCTTGTTTAGCTTAGCGAGTGCATAAGGCCACATGGATCTGAGCTGGTCAACAGCCCAACTCCTGTATTGAGGAAAGCTGAATGCTGTTGAAGCACGGAGGATCCGAGCAATGGTCTGAAAAGATGGTTTTTTGGAAGACAAGAATGTGCTAAATCTGACTGAGCGCAAGAGTGCCATCCGATGATAGAACACGTACATCGCATTATCCATTGCATCTAGAAGTTCAGAGAAATCTTCCGCCGTGACGTCTGAATGAGCTACCTCATATATGTCGCAGCCGTCGGCGTCCACGTCATCGGGAACAATAGAGAGACAGTAGGCTCTGAATAACTGACTTTCCTTCTCCAGTCTATCTCTTAATACCTTGAAAGAGACGCCTTCAACAGAGATGATGATCATTTCACCAGAAGGCCAATGTCTGGGATGGGGATTCACTTCGATTTTTGAACGCTTGAATTTACGATCTAGCTGAGAGTCTGAGGCTATCTTTGAGAGGCTTCGTTTCTGGGATGATGGCCCTGTATCTGGCCGATATTCATAGTCAACAGCATTCCGCCACACAAGATTTTGTAAAGAGCGTACCTTCGGACTTTTTTTCGGTGTTGTCAATCGCTACTACGTCTGAATCACTTTCAAGTTCGGTGAGAGGAGTCAAGCCTTTCTAAACGTCAATATTCATAGGCATCGAAAGAAAGAGAATACACTCACGCTCTATAGGACTTTCAGTCGCAGAACGATAGCATCCCGTTCTTTTCATAATGAAGCAAAATTGAAATTGGATGCAAGTATGTTGCAGAGAGACTTAGGGTAGGTAGGTAGGTAGAGGGAGTTGAGTGTAAGCCGCACAAAGGGAGTCACGTCAGCTGATCTACGCGTCAAAGGCAGTCACACTTGGCTTACATAACGGAACTTGACGAGAGCTCGGCGCGAGAAGGGAGACGCAAGATGGAGATTCGAGAAGGTGTGCTCACGACTGAGGATATAAGCACCGGCGAGTCGATAAAAACCACTTTTTGGATTTCTTTTCTTTTCTACTAGTCGCAAGGTGAAGCTTCAGGGACATTGGTGGGTGCTGTTTTTTTGGGAATCATGATACTAATCCACCTCAGCCAGTCTGTGGTAGAGAAAAGTAGACTTTGGCAGTCTTACCTTCAAGAATACTACTAGCACGAAACGACATGTCATAATTTACCTCCCCGTTCAATCCCCGTTGCACAAGTATTCAAGGAGTCTTAAGAGAGCGGTAACAAAGCACGAACTAAAACTACATCCATAAGGGGAAGAAGTATCATGAATCATAGTTAATCTGCCCTCATATGCAACCACTTGTCGAGCTCAGCCCATATTTTCTCTCTTTGACTTTGCCACGCTTTCTTCTGTGCACTGATGCAGGCACCACAGCAGTCGTTGGTCCAATCCTTGTCGATGAGAAGCTTCAACCCGCCTATAGGATTGACTAAATATTGAGAATAGATTCCGGGATTTTTGTGCATGTAGTCCTTGTAAAGTTTATAGAAACTGTCGCGGGACGGCTTTTCGCAACACCCCGATCCATCTGGACCATTTTTGCTCGACAAAATAGGAGCTAATGTCACTGAAGCCCATTTCGATGCCAGAAAGTTGCGAGCAGAACCAATATTAGCGATGTAACGAGCGTAGCAAGAATCAGATGATAATAGACCACTCTCGTCCCAATACTTCGGTGAAATCAGCTTTTCGTACATCGCGCGTTTGAGTATAGAAGGTACGTCACACTTCACAGCGAGGAAAATACTCTCTTCTGCGAATTCTGGGCAAGGGATCGGCTTATTTAGCTTAGCAAGCGCATAAGGCCACATAGATCTGAGCTGGTCAATGGCCCAACGCCTGTATTGAGTGAAGTTGAGTGCAGTTGAAGCACGGAGAATCCGAGCAATGGTCTGAAAGGAAGGTTTTTTGGAGGACATGAAAGTGCTAAAACTGACTGAGCGCAAGAATGCCATCCAATGATAAATCACGTACATCGCGTTATCCATCGCATCTAAAAGTTCAGAGAAATCTTCCGCCGTGACGCCTGAATCATCTGCCTCATAGATTTCGCAGCCGTCGTCGTGCGAGTCGATGGGAAGAGCAGAGCGAAAGTGGGCTTTGAAGTACTGGCTTTCCTTCTCCAGCCTATCCCTTGATATCTTGAAAAAGACGCCTTGAAGAGAGATGATGATCATCTCGCCAGAGGACCAATGTTTGGGATGAGGATTTACTTCAACCTTTGAACGCTTGATTCCACGCTTTGGCTTCAAGTTAAGGTCCGTCTCTGAGAGGCTTCGTTTCTGTGGACCTGTACCTAGGAGATAGTTACAGAGAATTAATGGCTTATCGGTACATGAAGTTTATAGAGAGCGTACCTTCGGCCATTTCTTCGGTGTCAACATTCTCTTCTACGTCAAAGTCGCCTTCAAGAGTAGCAACAGTCAAGCCTTTCTAAAAATGTCAATATTTATAGCTGTTGAAAGGAAATGCACCTACTTTCTACAGCTGGAGGATTTTCAGTCTCAGAATTATATTCTGTATCTTCCTTTTGCACCATGTGAAGCACGATTGAACTAGTGTATATGAGGGTGTTGAGCTGCAGTTGTTGAACGTTGAACGTTAACGTTGGGAGATTGAGCCGACCATGGCTTATGTAACGACCTCGTCGTCTCCAGCTTGCTAACATGTCTTCTGCATGTCTTGCAGGCTCAGCAATCGGGCAGAGACAGTTAGTCTTGGAGATGTCTCTTGGAAATATTTTTTCAGACATCATATCCAAGTTTCTCCAAGACCGAATGGTTGAAACACTCCTGGTACCCGGCTGTTAGCTGACACATATGCTTGCATCATAGCATCGAGATCACACAAGGTAAGCCCGATTTCTTGGAAGGTTCCGTGGCTCTCATGCAATGCCAATTAGGAAACATGTATTTCAAGACTACTGGGTTACGGCTAAGACCCGATCCAAAGTAAATAGGGTTGTCGCCCTGTGAACTCTCCGTCCACTTTCGTATCTTCTCTTCTCGAATTGTCCCTCCGAAATGATACCTATGGACAACATATCGCAGGCGAGCTCCTTGGAGGGCTTCGACATTAACTCACGAGCAGGTTTCATGCCTCTTGAACCCCCATGTCGCCGTCTGCCATTAGAGTGGGAAGCCTGGGAGGTTCTGCTCGATGGTGCAAGACACGATAGGCTACAACCAGGGGACAAGCTACATCTGTCAGTAGAGGACAAGGCTCGTTCTGAGGTGTGGCGTGTTTGTATTCGACAGGTGAGTGGTTCATATTCGAAGGCATCTTGATTTCTGATATTGTATTAGCTCCCGTTATTACCCGTAACTGCTCTCGAAGAGTTGGGTACTGTATTTTTACGCCGTGCGCATCTTGTCCTGGCCTTCCTCTCCCACTTTTACATCCAAACTCTACCTCCTGACGACAACATTCTATTACCTCGCTCTCTGTCAATCCCGTTCCTGCAGGTGTCCAAATACCTGGATTTACCTCCCGTAATCACCTACTCCGACACGGTTCTCTACAATTGGGACTTTTTGAGACCCTCCTCTTCGCCCCACATTGATCCTCACAACCTTCGTTGCCAAACCCTTTTTTCCAATACGAAAGACGAAGCCGCCTTTTATCTCTGCTCAGCGCGCATCGAACTGCGAGGTGTCGAGGCGTTGGAGTTGATGCGTTTCATCATGGGCGAAATACGCGCTTTTGAAGCCCTTACCATCGAGCGTCTCACTCAATATCTCCAAAGAATGTCGACCGTCATCAATGACCTGAAAACGATTCTGCTCGCTTTGCGGAATGACTGCGATCCGGACATATACTACAACGATGTCCGCCCATGGCTTAGAGGCGAGGACTCTAATTCCCAAAGGCGAAAATGGGTGTTTGAGGGCATCGACGAGTACCCGGATTTGATGCAGCCTTTCGAGCTTTCGGGTGCAAGCGCTGGTCAATGCGCTTTGATACATGTCTTGGACGTGTTTCTGGGGGTGGACAGTCGACGACCTCATTCTCCGAACACTCCTTCGTTCCTGCAGCGAATGCAGAAGTACATGCCTCGCAACCACCGGCTCTTTCTTGATCATCTTTCTTCGAATGCGAGTCCTGTGAGAGATTTCGTCTCGCAGTTGAAGGATCAGAGGTTACTGGAAGCATATAATGCTTCTGTACTCGCACTGAAGGAGTTCCGGGACGCGCATATGGTCATCACCACATTGTATATTATTGTACCAGCCCGGAAAGCGGCGAATGCTGCCTTGGCGGATATCAGTGCTCCTTCAACTCCGATGACGCAAGAATTGAACGTAAAAGGCACGGGCGGTACGGATCTAGCTAAGTTTTTGAAGGGTGTGAGAGATGAGACTGCACACACTATTATAGAACCGTAACATCCTAGATTAAATGTATTTATCTGTAGTCATAAAATAAAAGATTTTGAACTGTGAACATCGATTTTCATTCAATTTTCATAAACTTGAACTACTTCGGCTGAGGACAAACGTATCGGTATGACCCACTCGACCATTCTGAGTTCTTATAATCATACTTCCACCAGTTTCGTAGAAGAAGCAGATCCATTAGCGAGACAATCTCCACATACCCAGAGTGCAGGAGTAGGAGTAGGAGTAGGAGTGTAATTATAACTGGAGTGAATACAAATGTAGCATCGAATGTATTTCCGTAAGATCTTCCGCTAGACTGAAGTTCTGTCCTGGCCGCTGTGCATCATAAACGTGGTGCAAGCGACACAAGTTTATACTACCCAGTGGTAACCAGTAACCCCCTCTAATGCTCACACAATGAAAACCTTGAGCTCTGGAAGAAGGTCAATGAGTTTGACATTGAAGGGAAAATAAAGCAACAAAGCCCCCACTTACCCAAAACGTCATCTCTTTCCCTCCAGCCCTCCGATCAGCCATAACCTTCCGCCGCACCACCTCCGCCTCACCTCTCGTCATAAACCCAGTAGAACAATACCTCCAAATCATCTCCAGTAGCTCCGCTGGCAAACTCATACCCGTAGCCCTCTGCGAAATCACACTAAGGAGAGCATAGAAGGTGGGTTTGTTACATTGAAGTTTCTGGAATGGTACATCGGAGGTTGTAAGGACGTTTTGGCGGATGCAAAGTCTATCGGATTCAGAGGCTGGGCAGGGAATAGCATGGGGGAAGTAGATGGCTACACCGTGGTGTTCAATTGAAGGGATCCCATACTCAGTAGGAAAGTCGGTGTCGTCGACGAGGAAGAAGCATAGCTGGAAAGAAATTTCGTGAGGAGTGGTTCAATGGACAAAGAAAACTTGAGTATAGTTTGACGCACGATTTTTCTAGCCGCAACCACATCATCTTCATCCCCATCTCCATTTGGATCCAACGAGTTCTTCACCATTTCAACCTTATGCTACACGCGATGATCAGAAATCATTTGAATGAATGAATCCCACATCTTCTTACCTGAATCCAATTTGGGAAAGAAAGTATTCTCCCCGTCTCCTTACTCTTGCTCCCCTTATCCCTTTCCGCCCCATTGACATTATCGAAATTCGTCGTAGGAACAGTCCCTAAAGCAATGAACTCATGCAACCTTGTCGTAGACATCGGTTGCTTGGTACCATCGTGCAACGTATCTTCCTCCCAGTCACTAGGATAATTATCTTCGCCACGGTCTTCATACTCATCTTCTGTGTCGTCGTCATCATCATCCCCAGCGGCAGCGGCTGAGGGAGAGGAGGCTGCTGTTGTTGGTCGGTTGAATTGTACCCAGAAGTCCTAAACGAAGCGAGGGACAGGAATGGGGTGGGGCGGGGATTCCGTCAGCGAAATAGAACATAAATGCAAGTATTAATAAAGACTCACGTCATGTCTATGAGACTCCCCTAAAGGAAAGTCCTCGTCTTCATCTCTAAACTTTCTAAAGCTCAATCCCCGATCTTCAATAGCAGGATGAGTGTCATAGTAATAGATCATAGACGCAACGATACGTTCATGCGGCTACACGTAGGGATGAGTTAGGAAGAAGTGTAATGACTAAGAACGGACCGACTAACCATCCCTTCCATATGCCACGACCCATCATACATCTGACCTGGCTTTAAAACATAATTCGCTGCCTAATACAACACAAGCATCAATTCCTCATCTCAACCTCCAAATCAAAACATCCATCCACCGCGTACCTTAACAATAACTTTCATCTTCTTTCCAGCATAGATATCCGACCTAACGAATTCCTCCCCGAGCCCATAGAATTCTTCCTTCTTCAAATACTCCTCCTTTGCCTCCTCCCGCAGTCTAGCCTTACGCTGTTCCTCCTCCGCCTTCTGCATCTGAGTTTCAATAGCTTGCTTTGCTAAAAAATCGCGGTATTGTCCCTCAGTCAAAGAACCTTCGTGGTCAAACACAAATTCGCGTCGTTCTTCCCAGCGCCGAACTGTATAAACACGACAAATGTATCAGTAAAAAAAATAAAACAGGAAGAAAGAACACAGAAGTCCCACCTGAAGGAGAAAATTGACATTTGTAATTCTCACTAACACCGATCGTCTTCTCAAAATGAGGTAACGATAACAAAAACATCTTTTCCAGCAACCTGAATAAATCAGGGTACTGCTCCCGCGTTCCGAGTCCATTAATGTACGACTCGATGGTTACACCCGTTCCGTCAGGCGAGACATTGAATATAGTTGGAATCCATGCGTAGGAGGAGTTCAGGATCTCATTGGAGTTATGGCTCATTTGAGTGCGGAATTTGTTGGTGGCTGGGTCGATGGGCGGGAGTATGGCGTCTGGGGAGAGAGGAGATACGGAGGCGATGTAAGGGTCTATGTCATGAGTCAGTTGGATGGGACCGAGGAAAAGAACAGAAGCTGGTGACGTACAGAGTGAAGGGTGTATAAGGTCTTGAACCTGAAAATGATAGAATTGTAAGAACGAGTTCCAAATGAAAACGAAAATGAAGATGTACCATCCCATACGACCCAGGATGAAAATCCTTTGGTTCCCTTGCAGCTAGCAAATCCAGCTCCTTCACAAGCTACCGCACCATCTCAACGTCAACCATCAACCCTATCACGAATCCAGCGACTCACTCACTTCACGATGAACAGACTCCGGCACCACATTATCAGAAACAATAACGCCCAAATTATCTTCCTTCAATTCAGCAGCCCGTAATCCAAACTTTGACCCTCTAGCATACTTCAACGCAAGCCTGATATCTTCGTCCATGCGAGCGAAATCAGCGTCATCGAGACGCGCTCTCATAGACTTTTCGTTCAAATTTGCCAGTTCGCGGTCAAGCCTAAAGATACGCCTTGCTTCGTTTCTCAGTTCGCTGTCAATTATGAAAGGTTCATAAATCAGAACTGCCCGAAACACATAAAGAAAGGAAAAATGGGACCGAAAAGGAGAAGGAGAAGAAACATACGTAACAGCATCCAAAGCCTTCCCCCTCAACGGCCCCTCATCATCCACCCCAACAAGCTCAGCCTCCACAGCCCACTTCCTCACCAACCCAAGAGAATCATCAAGTATCTTCCTCTCCCAATCAAGCTTCTCTCGAACGGCAACGCAGAATTGATCCAACTGGACTTTAGTCAGTTGCTTTTCGACTGAGGCTGAAGTAGCGCCGGCCGCAGGAGATTTGGTGGGTGTTTGTTCGGTTTGTGCCATGGCGTTGTTATTGAGGTTGAAAGGATCGATTGGTGGAGGATTGGTGGAGGATTGAGAAAGAGATGCGCCAGGGGTCGGCAGCAATTTGAGAAGTTCGACCCATTGGCAACGCTCAGCGCTGGTGCCAGGCGGAGGGCGTCCCGACTATCCGGTTCGACCAGCGCTGAACACAGAAGCGCGCGCTATAAATCCACTTGTTCTTTGCCTTCATCATCGAGCAAGATGGAAAAAGTAACCCTGTAGCGTGGCTTTAGCGCCCGGTATGCTTCGCCAGGGGCTAAGCGCCGAAGCTGAGGGTTAGACGTCGACGTTAGGGGGTTACTATTCTGTGCTCGTCAGTGGCTACTCCAGTGAGTGAAGAATCTAATAACATTGAACTTACGCTGACTTTCAACCAAGAAACTTTCCAGTATGGACCAATTACATGGGACGGACTCGGCTTGCCAGGAGCCTAGTACCTCACGGATTGTGTTTTGAAGGTACGTGTCTCCGTCCTTACCTATGGACGACATATCGCAGGCAAGCTCTTTGGAAGGCTTCGACATCAACTCAAGAGCATGTCTCTTGAACCCCCGTGTTGCCGTCTGCCATCAGAGTGGGAAGCCTGGGAGGTTCTGCTCGATGGTGCAAGACACGATAGGCTACAACCAGGGGACAAGCTACATCTGTCAATAGAGGACAAGGCTCGTTCTGAGGAGTGGCGTGCTCGTATTCGACAGGTGAGTAATTCATGTTCGAAGGCATCCTGATTTCTGATATTATACCAGCTCCCGTTATTACCCGCAACTGCTCTCGAAGAATTGGGTCCTGTATTTCTACGCCATGCACATCTCGTCCTGGCCTTCCTCTCGCACTTTTATATCCAAACTCTGCCTCCGGAAGACAACATTCTATTACCTCGCTTCCCGTCGATCCCGTTCCTGCAGGTGTCCAAATACCTCCTGTAATCACCTACTCCGACACGGTTCTCTATACCTGGGACTTCTTGAGACCCTCCTCTTCGCCCCATATTGATCCTCACAACCCTTGTTGCCAAACCTTTTTTTTCCGATACAAAAGACGACGCCGCTTTTCATCTCTGCTCAGCGTGTTTCGAACTGCAAGGTGTCGAGGCGTTGGAGTTGATGCGTTTGATCATGGGCCAGAGACGTGCTTTTGAAGTCTTTATCATCGAGTGTCTCGACCTCTGAGTTCTTATTTTTTCATCAGTGTCGTAGAAGCAGATCTTTACACTTGACTGGCGAGACAATCCCCACATAGCCAGAGTGCAGGAGTAGGAGTAGGAGTGTAATTATAACTGGAGCGAATACAAATGTAGCTACCAAATGTATCGACTATACCAGTTTTGCAGGTGAATATAGTATATTCCATACGAGTAAGTCCATGTGTTGAGACAAATCCTTCATATCGTAAGCCACCGTAACGATCTTAAGCAACTCCACCAACTTGCTTCAAACCGTCCTCCTCATAAGTAACAAATGCCCACAAAACGTAAGTGGTGTTCGCTCCGAGGACAGGCTCGAAATCGGGAATCTATGTAGGCAAAGGAGATGGATGGGTAAGCAACAGTGTCTCGAGGGGTGAATAGGAGCCATAAGATATAATTACCTGAGCATCTTGAACAAGAAGTTTCTGGTCGGCACCGTAGTCGTTGCGAGAGATTAACAATCTTGGAGCAGCGTTTCCGTTTGAGAACGTTCCTTCGAGATAGAAATCAACGTAAAGGGGTTGCCAGTAAGCAAGAGTTGAGTTGTAGGTAATAGTGACGTTCTGAAAGTGAAATAGTCCTGGTCAATGCTCCTTCGGATATCGTGAAAGGCATCAATATTAGCATACCGATCCTGAAACGAGAGCTCCAGTCGGGGAAACATTTACGATTCCAAAACGACCTGCTTCCGATTGACGCTTAGAAATCATACGGGGGTCAACTGCAGCGACGAGAGCAATGCCAGCAGTGGCGATAGTGGAGAGTGCAGCAAAGAAACGCATGATTATTGTCTGTGAACGAATTACTGTCAATTATAGTATGAAGACTCCCTAGAGATCAAGTACGCACCAGATGAAGCACACAATTAAAGAAGGAAGAAGAGAGTAGTACTAGAAGCACTATCGAGCATACTCCACCCACAGGCCCCTTTTATACCTCAGACAGAGGATGCGTTACGCATGTTTATGCTCAGAGACGGTAAACTAACGCCACCGTGCGTGGAGGAGTACACAGCGATCAATCACAGACAGTGTTTAACCTAGGTCGATGAGAAAATGTGATTTCGGAGCATGGGTGGCTGTATCAACACGGCAAGGCGCTACCAGACAAGTTTGAAATTCGTGGTCGAATTCAAGAAGACTGAGTAGATTTTTCGCCGCCAAAATCGAAGGCCGTATGGTGGTAGACGGTGGTCCTTGACCGCTGTTGCAATATGTTGCAAGAATAATATCAGCTTGAATTGATTCTTGTCACGGGTAGGGCCTGGTGGGGCTCCAGACTAAATCGAGGACAGAGAGCTAAGAGGATGGTAGGAGCGCACAACTTCTCAACAGCTACCCTGCCGGACCCTGAAGATGTTGATGTCAATCGAACTCTCCTGGAGTTTTTAAATCATCTTGCATTCTCGGACGCGTCTCCTTTGCATTTTGTCAGGAAATTATACAAGGGATTCGGGGGCGGCAACTCTAAGACTGTTCAAGGGACGATATACTGATCCCGACCTTCATTCGAGACCGGTCAGTAAAAAGAAGGCATGCGAACGAGGCACTTGGGACGTACTCGTTCCCTGAAAGCTCCAACCGGTATACCACGGGCCACGGTGAGCTCAAGCGAATTGTTTTGTGGCCTGCCAAGCTCGTCTTCAATTCAAACGTTACAGTTTTTTCGAATACGGCGCCACCATCACGCGTATTGAGGAAGACACAAAAGTGTTGAAGTCACAGAGAACATGCACCGTCATGGAAGGAAGGTTAGGGCAACGTCGTACCAAACATTTGAACTCAGCTATACTCCGTCAGCGCGTCTCCCTTCGCCGTCCTTTAATATTATCGCTCTTCCCTCCCTTGATGACTACTTCTCAAACTCCTGTGATCATTAAACCGTCAGAATTACCTGTTGGGGACGACGTTATATTTGAAGATTCGTCTTTCTTCACTGACAGAAACGGCTTTTCTCTGCCTTCTCCTTCTCAAGTCTTGACGCGTGCGACTGTCAGACCGGGCAAGAAAGTGGTGCTTTTCCATTCCATTGGAGTTGCGGTGAAGTACGGTGAATACGCTAGCATTGCCGAAGGACAATGTTTGTGGACAATTCGTCGTTATCTACCCGAAGTACCGGTTCCCGAAGTGTTTGGGTGGCGGCGTGATGGTCGAGATTTCTTCATTTACATGAGTATCGTTCCGGGCGTCACATTGGAGGATCGTTGGCCGTCTTTGACTGAAGGCGAGAGGAGCACAGTATGCGATCAGCTACAGGCTATTGTGCGGTCTCTGAGGCGCTTTCGCCAGGAGCCAAATGATTCATTCGTTGGTATGTCACAATACACCTAAAACCTCATACGCTTGCTATATCACAATCTACAGGGCATATCGGTCGACAGCCTCTACAAGATATTCTTTTCTTTGGCGGCGTTGCCAATCCGATTGGCCCATTCAAGTCAGCTGAGGATTTCTGGCGATTCTATGCTCGCGAGGAAGGTGTAGAATATCCGCCAGATTTTTGGAACGAGTATCTACCCAAACAAGGACCTTTGACATTCACTCAGAATGATTTCCACCGCAGCAATATCATGGTCACGTCAGTTGACGACGAGGGTCCGATTCGAGTCACTGCAATCATTGATTTCTTCCAAGCTGGATGGTATCCGTATTACTGGGAGTTCTGTAAAGCGAAGTGGATGTTGTGGAAGGGGCCTGGGCCCAATGCTGGCTGGGATGAATTTACATGTTATCTGGATCGCCTTCTCGATTGTTGTACTGACAAAGAATATAATGCATGGAATTACTTCCACTGTCTACATCTTTGATTCCCTATTTCTTAGATATTTATGTATTCACAAGTATTTTGTGCATGCACCATCTAACAGCTCAGTTTCTAGAGTGCAAGTTGAAGGGCGTCCTCTAGAGTCGCAGTCTAGAGACTCGGGCACGGAGACCTTTAAGTTTGAGGGGGTCGAGGACGCGGGTCATCTGAATCGGCCGAAAGGGACCTGCCGGTTGAGAATTCGGCTTTAGTCGGTCCAAGCGGCGAGTTAGAATTTTACTTCAAACTTCAACTAGTTTCAAGCTTTATCCTCAGCGCTTCAGATGTACACTGTTCGGGGACCCGGTCTGCTCAAGAGGTGGTGACGAAAATCTCTTTCGTGCCAGCACTTACATATGTAAGTACTATCCCCACTTCGACTTGGCTCCGTTGGAACTTGGGCGCTCGGCCTTCTCGCTTTGGCTCTTACAGCAACGTCCGCTCAAAGTCTAGTACTGGCATAAGAGACCAACTTTCTCGAGCTTCAGTATTATCTTTCTCTTTCTTTCTTTCCTCGCTGCTGTTAACTCAACTCGTAGTAATCGAAACTAATGGAGATGTTATTTCAATCAGACTTCGATACTACTTACCTAGTGCGGACGCAGCAGTAACTCCGGTTCGCTTGACCCATAATTAACAATCTAAGATCTCTTTATGTCAGTGATCTTTCCTTCCTCAAATGAATGCCGCTACGCGGTTTCGCTGGCTCCGGGGCTTTGTGTAACGCTGTCGTCGGATTGTCCTTTCTCTCCTTTTCTCGATTCAATCCACTTTTCTGACTCGACGCGATCTCCTCTCGAAATTCTAAGCTAGCTGTGGATATAGAGAGCCTCTTCAGTTAGAGGAGCTGCTGTTGAGTTCTGAGCCAGCAGGTTCCCGCTGGGTTCTGACAATGGCTTCGCAGGACGCAGTTTACTTGTATGTTTCCAAATTTCCCCTCCTAGCCTTTGAACCTTCGACTTTCGAATTCGGGTGCAAATTCTGATTTACATTGCTTCCGTGCAGCACTGGACCTCTAGTGAGAACTTCGGGCTCCTCGACCCGCATTCTCCGTGTAGTATTTTCAATGAAAACAACTGATTGTGACGATGGACTAGTTATTAGGATATGGGTTAAACTGGGGCTTGTTTGGCGTGTTGACAATGCAGATATGTGAGTTTTTCTGCGTGTATCGCTTTTTCATTGAAATGAAACTGAATGGTGTGTGTTTAGTTCAGTATTGGTCCAATGACTTCAAGCAAGATAGATTTATTCTAAAGCTTTTTGGTACGCTTTCATTCTAACCATCCCGACCATCCCATACATCATACTATTTGTCCTACCCCACAATTTTCTCTACCGTCTTTTCGCGCTAGCTCCTTCGAGTCATCCAGTGCATCCCACACATCTCTACTCACCCGCTCCTTCTGCGTCCCCGCCTCCACCTCTCCCCTCCATATCTCTCCACCTGACTAAATCCTCTTCAGTATGCACACTCTACATCGTCGACATCATCCAAACCATCTTCTCCACCATCTTCGCTTGGGACCTCCTCGTAAGCGGCTGGGGAAATCCCGTTGCGCTGGTTGAAATTCCTTGGACGGGACAGTCGTTGCCTATATTGAGTGGGATAGGTATGTCTGAGCTAGAGATGCGCGATGGGATGCTTATCAGTCCTTTCTCGTTCGTTTAAATTTTCTCTTTTTTACCCGTTTAACTGTAACCCGAACCGGAATTATTACCGAACGCGACGCGATGCGGAGGAGTAGTTTCGGGATGCGTGCAGCTTTTTTTCGCGTGGTAAGTAACTCGTCTGTTAAATTTTAACAAGTCATACTAACTTGGTTTTGCTGACTTTTGTCGGAATGTAATATATATGATACTTATAGGAGGATATGGAATATGAGGCAGATACACTTTTCAGCTCAGATACTTTCTTTTATTATTGTTCTGGTGGGTTCGAGTTTCAGTCCTAATCGTACTGACAGCATTCCTATTCCACCGCTTGCTGACTATATACATAGATTTCGCTATTGCAAGCATCTTGCGCGATTGTCGGTGGTATCCTAGTACGTCTTATTGCCTATATGTCTAATCATATTCATTTACCTCCGTGACTGGTTTTGATCTTAGTTCTCCATGTCATCATCGGTAGCAGAGATGTCTAGACTGGAGCGTTTGGTCGAGGCGAGCTCTATTCATTCACCTCGCTAGGTTATCAACTCATTCAAGCTCCTCTAGACCTGGCTAGCCGGTGCATTCATCTGCGACGCCGTCATCGCTGGTACTATGATCTTCATCGTAAGTCAGAGTTTCTCCTCACCTCCTATTCCCACGGGCTCTTCCTTGCCTCCGCCTGCTTCCCGGAATCTCCGGGACCCAACGTTTCTAGTAGATCGTACTAACTGTTCTTCCGCCTATCTAATCCTCCGCCTCCGGATCCCCATTCACAGCTCAACCACGCTCGCCGAGAATCGTCTTATAAAAGCACTATTGAACTGATGAAGAGGCTTATGATTAATGCCGTTCAGACCGGGGCTGTTACTGCTATTACGGCCGGCGTGGAGCTGGCTTTGTTCGTGAAGTATACGGATAATTTTTTACATTTGTGTCCGTGAGTGTTGTGAAGTTGTTCATTGGGTTCATATATGATTGGACATGGAAGTCTTCTTGAATGGAGGATCCGATGATTGTTTATTCGGGATACTCACTCTTTTTATTGCTATAGGAACTTGATACTATCCAAACTGTTCGTCCGTTGGGATCCTTTCACGCTCTATATTGTAACTATATACTACTTGCAGGTACACCAACGTGGCTCTAGCAAACCTCAACAGTAGAAAAAACCTTGCGTTTTTCACGGATATGTCTTTCTCACAAACGCTTGAGAACGAGGGTATTGAGTCGGTGGAGTTTATGAATCCGAGTACGGGAACGACGCCGACTTGTCATACTCAGAATAGGGGTCATAGCCGTATAAGGAGAAGGAGTGCGCACACAGAGCCGTCAGTGGCTCTCGCTAGGACAAGTCGTGTGGATGCGGGCTTGATAGAGAGAAACAAGGCTTCGGATGGTGATTCGGTGGTGACTGCCAGTCAGGATACTGTTTCATGAAGCTTGGGCTATATACATATCGTCAGCCTCAATATACCGACTATCCTACAACCATAATAGCTACTTTAACTGTCTTTCTCTTAAAGAGTACTGGATTGTCTCCATAGCTACTTTACCTGTCATTCTCTTATAAAGTACTGAATTGCCTTCGTAGCGTGCGGAATGGCCGGAGAAAAAGCGGCATCAATCCACAGTCGCCAGTGCACGGATACTTTCCCAAAAAGGAATCTTCCAGAGGCCCAAGGCAGTGCTACGTTGGCATTTTCTGAGTCACTGCGCAAGCCCCCCAAAAATTCGTTTGTTCTCCGTGGTTCTTCCTCTGAAGATTGACTTGGTGGTACACGGAGGAACAGACGGTAAAGACTGCTGCCTCATTTTCTCCTTTGATATTTCTTCACCATGGACGGTCCAGATATTCGTATGAGCTCTATCTCGCCGATACCTGCTTCGGATCATGGAGACGACGACCAGGACTTGCAACCTTCGCACGGCCTCGACGACGACGACGACCACCTACCTAATGACGACAACGAGCTGGGTCTCGACGGTGATGTCGAGTTCCATTCTTCCCATTCTAGGCCTATGTCACCCAGTGCTGAGTCGATATCTACCGGTGCTGCGTCGAGTGACGAGGAGGAGGAGGAAGACGACGAAGAGGGCGAAGGCGGTGAGCATGTCGATGAAAACGGTGCTATCGTCATTGACGACGACGATGAGGACGAGAGCGCTGGTGAAGGCGAAGGAATCGTCGACACCAACAGCAACGGTCAAGTCGGACAAACACCACCGACACCGAACCCAATTTCGATACCCGTCCTTCTGAACCAAAAACCACCTTCAACTGCGACTACTTCGAAGAAGAAAAAGTCTGCTTCGCCGTCTCAAGCTACAGGTGCTGCGGAGACGACAACAAATGGCGAACCTCCACCCCCGAGTGCCGCCTCCGCCGCTGCCGTCGGTGGAAGCCAAAAACCTGTCTCGACTGCTAAACCGAAATCGAAAGCTAAACCTCGTTCACCTTCACCTCTTCCTGTCGCACCTCCACCTCTACAGACTATACGGCTCACCATTCAGCTCGGTGGACCAGAAAAATACGAGGTCGACATCGCTAAGCTGGCGAAGGAGAGTGGTCAGCGACCACCGACGCCCGTACAGAAACGTGCGGATTCTAGCGAGAGTGAGGGGGAAGACGACGAAGGCAAGGCGAAGAAGGTGAAGGAAGGCGAGACTGATAAGCCTAAGAAGAAGAAGGTATGTTGTATAACATTCATATTTATTTTATTAGATATGTTGCTCAACCTTCGCGTTACAGAAAAAGAATGCCGCTAGCGAGTACTACGACGTGACTGACCCTTTCATCGACGACTCCGAGCTCGCGCTCGACGACCGCAAGTTCTTTGCTCAGACGAAACAGCAAGGTTTCTACGTGTCCTCAGGAGAAGTAGCCCTAATGAAAGACCGGTACGTTCCCTGTTTCCTCCATTCACTACCCCCAACGTCCCTCATCACACTCCGCCTACTAGGTCCCCAAAGAAGCCTCCAAAATCAACAAAGAAAACTCCTCATCCGATTCACACCAACCTCGACGCTGGCCCATCCACCCAGCATCGCCGTCCTAGTGCCGCCGAGGGCACAAAAGAGTCACCCATTGCGCTCATGGACGACGACGACGAGCGACTCCCTTCCATGACCCACCCCTACCACGGCGAGTCCACCGCATCTAAAGCCCCCGCTACTGATCGCCGGAAGAAGTCTTCTACCGCGGGTGGCGGACAGGCGAACGGTGGTGCACCGAACGCTAATGCTTCTGCTCATTCGGTTTCGGCTTCACATTCGTATGGTACGGGGCTGAATGCTCCGCTTTCTGGGAACTTTGCTGTTACGAGGAAGTTGAATTGGATAGACCCCGAGCCTGAGCTTGGTGGGGATGAGTCAGAGCAGTATGGGATGGCTAGTGATAGGGCTGGGATGAAGAGGAAGAGGGTGTCGTATTCGTATGTTATGGAGGGAGGGAAGAAGAGGAAGATTGTCGATATAGTGAGTCGAGTTGTTGGGTGCTTTGATTTTTTTCACTAACTCCTACCTTTTCCATAGACATCGTTCCATCCCACTCTACAAGCCTCTCTTGCAAAACTCAAAGAAGCAATAGCAGCCGAATCTTGGGAGACGAAGGGAAAATTCCCTCCTGCTATAAAACCAATCCTCGCACAAGTTGCTATACAGGCTATCAAACTCGATGAATACGACGAACACTTTTTTAACCTCATGCCGACGTTATTCCCGTACAACAAATTCACGATGAGTGTGAGTCTCTACCCTTATCTCAAACACATACATGTTACTTAAACTCCTTTCTCTTTTCTTGCTTTGTCTTTTTCTCGCGAATAGAAACTCATTAAGCGGACGGTGTTTACTGAGCATACAGCTTTGCTCGTCGAGCGTCAGGAGGCGCTTCTGGTTGAGTTGGCTAGGCAGGCGAAGGAAGGGTTCCCTAAGGCTGAAGAGGAATGGGAGAAGAGCGTTGTTGCATGGGGTACGTTCTTCTTTACTATCATCTTCTCTCACGAAGCCTCCTACTAACGTGCTGCTTTTTCTTTCGCCCTTTTCTCTCTTCCACCTCCCTTCCCCTTCCCACCACCTCCTACCTTCGGTGTTTTCCTTCCTCTTCAGATAAACGTCAACGAAAACTCAAAGCCGAACAACGGGCCTATACCGGGGTCGGTACCCCCGGTGGAGACGAATCCGCCTCTAACGGGCCTACTCGACATCCTTCCGAAGACCGCGATGGTCTCGACGAAGGGGATTACCCTGTCACTACAAATCACACACCTCTCATGGGTGGGGCTGGTGGATCGGGACTGGCAGCTGCCGTCGCTGAGCGCGTAGCAAATGGGGGCACGGATAAGGACGCGCAGCCTCCCGCTAAGAAATTTAGGCTTACGGAGAGTATGAAGGCTATTGTGTGGGAGTTAGTTCTTCTGAGTAATGAATGTTGTAGGCTGGAGAATGAGAAGAAGTGAGTGGTTGTGTTTTTGCTTTTTGAAAGGATAGATGTCTGACGGTCTTTTTTTTTGCACGTTTTCATTGGTGTAGTACACTCGAAGGCTCTATTATGCAAGTCAGCGAACAGGGATTACGAAAGGTTCTTTATCAGAAAATTGTCGCTGCGTTCCCTTCAGGGTGGATGACTTCGGGGCAGATTTCTCGAGATGGTATGTCACACCTGTGCTCTCCGTATCATCAATTGACTGATTGAGGAAATAGTGAGTGCAATGAAGAAGAAATTGGAGAAGGAGCAGCTCG
Source organism: Neonothopanus nambi (assembly GCA_003987895.1). Lineage (NCBI taxonomy): Eukaryota > Fungi > Basidiomycota > Agaricomycetes > Agaricales > Omphalotaceae > Neonothopanus > Neonothopanus nambi. Next base: position 24,059 of record RCHF01000230.1, read on the forward strand.
AACATGAGCAGGAGGACTAATCGAATGAACCTCTCAATGCTCCGATCTCCCTCAACCCTTTGGGTTCCCACCTTATTTGTCTTCGTTATGTTCCTCCATCGGAGGGTGTACTGCGTATAACCTCACGGCGTTGACGTTCGAAGTTCGAACGTAACCTGTACTCTCCTGCTTCATTCTATCCTATTCTCCTGTCCAATTTTGTCTGTTGTTATACTGTTTTTATTACATTCTGAATTATCCGATTCGCCTTTCTTCCCTCGGACTATTCATGACACGTTCCTTTCCTTCGGCTGACTACTGACTTGTACAGGTTCCCTCTTTGTCTTGTTTTATTTCTTTTCTCTGCATGGCATGGCATCGTGTATCGTATCTTACTGTGTTCACCGTTTATGGGTTTTTTATTTCTGTTATTCTGTTATTTGCGATCCAACCCTGTGATGATAATTTCGATGAATGATTCAATATTTATGTTATGCGATTTCGTAGCTTACACATTTTAGGTTCTTAGTTTTACATACATAGGCATAGGTACCCAACCCAGTATTCCCGGAAGTTCAAAGCGTTTTTTCTACGGCTTGCGTATGTAGGCGGTTTCAGAGTCAGATATGCCATAAGGGCGGCCGGGGCAAATTCACGAATGAAACACTCGGGCTCATATTTCGAAGACACTCTTCAGGGTATATCAAATGTAAGGGCGAGAACATCTTTATGTATGTAAATGCACGGCACCACAACAAAAGAATAAATAATATCCATCTCATTCCATCCCTTACAGTACTACTAATCATCAATCATCTTCCACGATTTAGGAAACTTCTGAAATGTAAAATAAGGAGTGTCAGCGATATTCAGATTAACTGGATGTTAAAGCAGGGCGTGACGAACCGTGCTCAGGGATGGCGAGGCTGAGCCTTGGTAGTAATAGGCTTCGTGGCTTTGGTAGGGGGCTTCGCGGCCGTGAGAGTGGAACCCGTAGCCTTGGCAGCGGGTATCGCTGCCTTGGTGGACTTCGTAGCACTATTAGGCTTGTTGTTCAGGCTGCACGCACTAGCAGTAGGGTCTCGAGCACACATATTTCGGGCCTCCTGGTCCGTCATTGCTTTAACTTGGGCAGAGTGGGCATTATAATACGCCTGAAATCGCCCGACGTCAGCAGCCGAGAGATATCCGGCCCTTCCAAGATCCTCTGCAGCTTCGACGGTAAAGTCGAAGCAATTTTTGAAATTACCGGCACTGATATTGTCTGCTGGGACGCTCCGGGCAATCCTCTGGACGGCGGCGCTAAGCTGATTGTTGGTTTGCTCGCCGTTGGCTGGGATAAGATTGGCCTGGACAGCAAGCTCGTTGGGTTTGACTGTGGTCATTCTTTGGTCCCAATAGATCATGCATGAATTGGCTACATCTAGGGCGTGCTCCAATGTTGTGCTGGCAGCAGCAGTCCCTTGGGGACGGATCACAAGGGCGAAGTGCCAATGGTTGGTATTTGGATAGCTTTCTCGAAGAACGAGCTCAAGATTGGTCGCTATAACTCGAGAATCAATGCGCGAAGCGTGAACAAAGAAGAAAGAGTACCGACCTCGTCGATCGAGAGGACTGGCCAGAACATAGCTGAAAAAGAAGGCCAGCAAAGTGACCAGGGTGGCGGACCTGATTGAGAACATCTGTGTACAGGACTAATTGAGGTATATTCTATGGGGGAGAGGTGTAACGAACTGACGGCTTATAATTATGTAGAGCTGGTTGGGAAAAGAATAGGGAGGAGAATTCGTGAAGGATTATTTGTGACTGGAGAAATTAGATAGGTGAGCACCCATAGCTGTAGAGAAAGTAGAAATTTGAACTAACCGGCCAGCGTGAAGAATCAGCTCCTTCATGTGTCTTCTTATATACCTCGAGGGGATCTCTTTGTGACGCCAAAATGAGTCTCGTTCTTGTGAAGGATATCCGGATTCCACGCTGGATAATGCATTAGTCAAGTTAATCCGGAGTAAATGCACCGGTTATGCACATCCCTGTGGATAAAGGGGTGTTCGTGACTTGGATCTAGGAGTTGGAATACCATGCAACAGCAGAAGAAAAGTTTCGACCTCGAAAAGCATACATCTTTGGCGCCCCAGTCAAGCCCGATTTGCCCCATTCGGTGATCATTAGGGACTGCTTCTTGAGGAGAACGGCCTACTGAGAATTCAGATTTCGAATGGAATCAATAGATGTACCACGTGAAACGAGGCTGGAATTTAGTAGGTAGTCCCTGACAGAGCGCCGATTGTTGAAAACGATGGTCTCCGATCAAGCCAAAAGCATTGTCCAAGGTATCGTGTCTGATTCATGAGTAACCATCATCTCTAAGCACTGCATCTCGGGTCGATTGTCTTCCTAACGCCACAAGAGGTAACATTCAGCGGGAGGCTAGAAATTTACATGTCTTGCTGCATTGGATATAAGCAGCTAATCATTGTAGGTTTCGGGAAATTTACAGAAGCCCGCAGATATTTGAAGCGTCTTCTCCATATCGCCGTTGCTTTGTAAGCCTAGCGTTCGGAGTAACCGTGACTGTGCTGCGATGAGCGCGGTCCAGATATTGAAGAAACGACTGAAATGCAGCGTGCATAGTTCGAAAATTCCATTGCTGCGAAAGTGGGAAGCGGTCAATGCAAATGTGAAAATGCGACATTCAAGTAACACACCTTACCATCCTCTCGAACCAGTTCTACAGAAGTGCATCTTCATGACCTAGGCGCAGTCGTAGATCAGTGGGCATTCTGTTGTCGAAGAATGCACTAGACTTGTCTTGTGCGTGTTCAACGTGTCCAACGTGGAGAATGATATCTTTTGTAAAGACCATTTTAGCGAACTAGGATTGCTAGCTTGTCAGGTGGAATAGTAAAGCAATGTAGCGCTTTACTTCGGGTGAAAGAGATTAGATAACTTTTGAATTAAGTGCGCAAGGATGTTGCGAGAAGTCATTGCGTCGCGGCCCCGGCCAATCATGGGCATGATCAGAAAAGTATTAGCCAATCAAATATTTCAGCTCAGTCGGCTTTTGCCGAGCTGATGCCCCAAGAAAATTAGACTCCATTTGATCCTTTAGTCGAGATCATGAGCGTATAGCCCTACGCACTTTATACACATCCTATGCGCCCACTCAGGCGTATAGCCTAAAGGGAGGCTTATGTGGTCGTGTAGGGTCACTTATACCCAACACTCGGCTACTATCTGATAACTACACAGTGGCACGCACCCGACCTTCGTTTGTCGTTCACTATACCAGCTATACCTCGCAGACAGTTCTCGAGTCACGCATTTCAGGAGCCTGAACAAGAAACAAAACCTTTAATCACAGAACAACGAGGGAGTTACACTGAATGAATTCGTGACTGAGTCGTTCTGCAAGGGTCGCAATTCACTGACTTACCCTGACAAGGTGAGCACTCCTTTTAAAGCTATGGAAGACAATGAATCAGTATACGTCACAGCAAGAAATCAATACCTGGTTCTTTAGGTCTATACGTGTGGAAACACCCTAACAAATCCAAGTCGCATTCACGGACCCGAATAAAACACATGTATAATTATAGTATGATCATCATTAGGTATGTAAGTGCGCGGCACAACAAAAAATGTAGTATATGCACATCTCATTCCGTCTCTTCCAGTACCCATAATCATCAATCATCTCCCACAGTTCAGGCGACTTCTGAAAAGTAAAACGAAAGAGCGTCAGCGCACTAGGATTTACTGTTCGTCAAAGCAGGGCGCAACGAACCGTGTTCACGACGATGAGGCTTCTTAGACTTAGGCTTCGTAGTAGGCTTTGCAGCCTTGGTAGTTGGCTTCGCAGTCTTAGCAGTAGGCTGTATAGTCTTACCACTAGTAGGCTTCGCGTCCTTGGAAGTGGAACCCGTGGCGGTAGCCTTGGAAGCAGGTGTCGCCACTGTGGTGGATTTCAAAGCCATACTATCAGTCGTGTTGTTACTGCAAGCACTAGCAGTGGGGTCTCGAGCGCAATGGCCTTGGGCAACATGGTCCGTCTTCCTGAAGGAGAAGAGCCTAATGAGAATTCAGTTCTCGAGTGAAATCAACAGACGTACAGGTGAGAGGAGGTTAGAACCCATGTGGACTAGAGTAGCCCCCGCAACAGAGAGCGCAGATTGTTGAAAGCGATGGGTACCTATGCGACTTCCTCTGATTCATCCAGACCACCATCATCCGAAACTGCTGGAGCCAATCCAGCCTGAAGTACTCGATATTCGGCTTTGATTTTGGGTGTCAACCTTCAATACATATGTGTTATTGCTCTGAGCGAATCTCAAGCTTTTATTCGCATTCTACTATGATTGGTGACACCGTTGGCGGCGAGCTCGAGCCTAAGTAGAATGGATTGAACATATCTGCGCGCACGCTGAGCGTGGGAATCATGGCATCTAAAAAAGTAACAGAGGTGACAGCGAGCATTTCCTCCCCGGTACTGTGTGCTTGAACACTGCTACCCGCAGGTGCGGACGATCTGCGTCTCCGATGGCCTGCTGGTGTTCTGAGTGGGATCATACCATCCTCTACAGTACCCATAATCACCAATCGTCTTCCGCGATTTAGCCAACCTCTGAAATGCAAAATAAAAGGGTGTCAGCGATATTTACTGAGTGTCAAGAACAGGGCGTGACGAACTGTGCTCTAAGCAGGGACGGTGAGGCTTGTTAGGCTTAGCCTTGGTAGTAGTAGGCTTCACGGCTTCGGTAGTGGGCTTCGCGGCCTTGGTAGCTGGCTTCGTGGCCTGGCCGCCTGGGTAGTAGGGTCTGTAGCCTAAGCACTTGCACTAGTAGGTTTCGCGTCCTTGCTACTAGTGGGTTTTGTGTCCTTCGTACTACTGGGCTTCGCATCCTGGGAAGTAGAACTCGTAGCGTTAAGCTTTTCGTTGGTATCCTCGTCATTGGCTGGGATAAGATTGGAGTAAACGCACCGGTTACGCACATATCTAGATCACAGAGCGTTCGTGACTCGGATCTAGGAGTACATAGGAGTGCCATGCAGCATCAGAAGAAAACTTTCGACCTCAGAAGCATACACCCAGTCAAGCCCCATTTGATGATCATCCGGAACTGGAATTTGTTGAATATGGATCTACTTATATGGATATCGTGCGTGAAATCGTGTCATCAGGGATTTCAGGAGAAAATGCTATAAGCAGATAAGCTTAGATAAGGGACGGCGGGGGTTTGGCAAGGGCTTATAAGGGAATACCAGACCTTCGCCGTCCCTTATCTAGGCTTAGCTAATGTATCAGGGACAACGCAAGTTTCCTGATGGTTATGCATTCTCGGAGGAGAGTTTCCGTGCTGTGATACGGAGGATCAACAAGAGCTGAAGATCAACCCCATCTCCTGTGAGGGGTGCCAGTGGGCATCAGTAAGAACGGAAGGTATCTCTGGGCCGAGCAGCTATTCATAGTAGATTTCGGGTAATTTACTAAAGCCTGCCGATGCTTGAAGCGTCGTCTCCACATCGCCTTTATTTTGTAGGCCTAGCGTTCGGAGTAACCGTGACTGTACATGTACTATGATGAGCGCGGAAATATTGAAGAAATGGCGGAAATGCAGGGTGCGTAGTTCACTAGAACATGCCGACGATATGGTGATCATTTCGTGTTCAGCAGTGGGACCTCAACGTCATCTGTCTGAGCTGGAGGCCTGACGCTATGACAATCTCCTAGTGTGCGGCTGAGCCCAGATAAGTCGAAAGTGATGATATTCGGTCAACCCTGGCGGCCTGGGCCAGGCCTACTCCCAAGATTCAGTATGACAGGATCTATGCTGGAGATTGTGGAGAAATATAAGTATGTGGGTGTTACACTCACCTCACGTCAGACATCGAGTCAGCAGCTTCCAGTGAAGATAGAGGTAGAGGTAGAATTGACCGATTTGGGTCTACATGCTGAGCGCTGAAGACCGGCTTCCGGGTAGGTAGGTATATTAACCGGCTCGGGTCCAAGTGCTGAAACGCCGGCTTCCGGGAAGTATCCCGATGTACAGCAGTTACATACATCATCGTTCCCGGGACCCCACATCAGTGCAGGGACTCGCTCACGGCTTACATATGTCGTCTCCGACACACGCCTCCGTCGTAGATCCCAACCCCAATGTGTGGCCGTTCCCGACGTATGGCAGCTACATACATCATCGTTCCCGGGACGTGACCAAATTGGCAACTCTGGACGGAACTAAGCCGGAGAAAGGCTGATATATCACCATCCACTGAAAAACTAGGTTCGATTGGTCAATACAGAACCCTCCTCTCTAACGAGAGTCGGGGACACACCCTGTAAGCAGCACATGGCACTCGACCTTCGTCTGTCACTTATACCAGCTATACCTTGAGCAAATTCACGGCAGAGTTCTCGGCCCGACTGCGTAACCGTTTTGACTGCAAGATTCGCAATTGCAATGGACTAACGTACCCTCGCAAGATGAGGACTCTTTAAAGTTGTGTCATTGGCGAATCCTCGAATCACAGTAACTTCTGTTCGGACAAATCGAGCACCCGGAGCATCCTCAGCAGCTGTAGATTACCTTCGTCTGGGATTCAGTGAGGCGATAGAACTAGATGCGAAAGTAGCTTCGATTTCATACAAGCTTAGCCCAAGTTCGTAACGTCCTTTGTGTTGAGCTTGTATCTCAATTCTGATGTACATTATTTTTGGGGGTCTCAGCTCGTCATGGACATCCTGAAAATGCCTCAAAGATGGTCGCACGATTTACCTAAATGCAACGGCCCTGAGTCGTAGAATTACTCGTTGGTGCGTGACTTTAGTGCACATTCCAGCTGACAAAGTCAGTTATTATAGCCCTGTAACCTACGCTCTACCGAAGAGTTCGCCCTCATGTGATAGAGGTTCAATGACAGCTAGAATTTGGAGCAGCTGGATACTCTGGATATAGTACATTCCACCTGAACATGGAGTGCACTGGAAATTGAGCGCTGCTAAGTAGGACGGTCCCCAAATGCGCATAGCTTCAGTGTGTCCTTGATGGAGCTACATATATAAGGACTCTCGTCTCTGTCGCAGCTGTCCTCAGTCTTCCCGATCTCAGCGCTCCATAATGGTTACTTTTTATCCAAAGCCTTCTCAAAGCCCTCTCCCTGTTACCTCACGCAGTCATATTGCTCTTGCACAAGCTGATATCGATGCTGCTGATCCTAAACGTGGCGTGTCTCCTTCGAAATTAGCTCGAGGACCCACCAGTGCTACACCGTTTGTTCATCTATGATTGATGAGTTCTGTTCAGCTTCTGACATGTTACGAAACAGTGACTTGGTTCAGGCCTTAATCGAACAAAATCAAGAATTATGGGATACGCTCATTAATAACCAATTCTGCAGCGATATGGGTAAAGGTATCACATCCATGGACGGATTTCGGTTCTATATGATTGTGAGTATGACACGGGAAGACAATAAATCAGTACTGACCATATTCTATGTCGCAGCAAGATCTTATATACTTGCGGAACTATGTTCGCTTCAAGCTCGGTCTCTATTCGAAGACCACAACTTGGAATGATCTGAAGGAATCTGGCAAAAGTATTCCGAATGATGTGAAATATGCCACCGATTTCCTGGCAACATGTACTGAGCAACTAGGTATCCCGGAGGATGCAGCGTTGCAAACGGGACCCACAGATAATGTTGACGCGTATTGTACCTATGAAGACGCTTCAGCCTTGACCGGTGATTGGTTCAGGTATGTGATCAACGTTTTCCGCCTCTTGCTTTCTGTATTGACCCCCTTACTTATAGTTTGCATGTCCTCATGCTTCCGTGTATGATTGTGAGTATTCTTGACTCTCTTCGATGACTTTAAATATATTCATACACGGGTTATCTTCAAGGGATACTACCAGATCGCCAAGAAGCTCGTTGACGATCCAACTACTGTAAAAAGTAATGCAACTGGAAGTTGGTTTATATTCAAATAGATTCTAATCAACATTCAACTCAGACACCGTCTATTACAAGCTCTGGATTGAGCCAAACTCAGATGAAAGCTCGGCCAAGAAATATCGAGGTCATATTCAATTCTTGTTTACTATCCATACAACATGCTAATCAACGCTCATATTCACTTCTCTCTTAGACTTTTGCAACCAGAATGCTGCTGAGTACTTCAGCGATGCGACTTGGCAGGAATGGAATAGGCTATTTATGAAGTCATGCCGAATGGAAATCGATTTTTTCAAAACGTATCAAGAGGTACCAGGCCCTTACTATGTTGTCCAGCCTGGAGTGTACACGATTAAGAGCAATATGTTTGGCTCCATGGTGGCAACACTGCAGAACGGCTCATCTGCAGAAGGCACCTCGATTTTGAGTGAAGAGAACACCTCAAAGGACAGCCAAAAGGTAGAGTCGTTTTGCATTATATAAAATAGTCGATCGTTAACATTTTTGTAGTGGAACCTAGAGCTCACCCCCGAAGGATATACTATTCAAAACGTTGCCGGACACACATACGCAGGTTTATCGGCATCGTCATATTCTAGCATGGGGAACTATGCGCAAGGCCTCAGTACGGCAGAGAAATGGATAATTGTTCCAGCTGTGCTATCTGGTATTTCAGACGAAGGAGCCTTTCAGTGGGTCTAGTATCAGTGTCTTGAGGAATCTTATCAATCTTAACGTTGATCGTGAAGGATTATATCTGCCAATCATCAAAGCCGAGTACTGGACCTATGTGGAGGATCTAGCACCAGTGGTACTAACGTAAGAGATAACTTGAATTGTTCATTTCAATTGAACTGATCTCTCTTGTAAAGATTCTCGTGTACGAGAACTACTTCGGGACCAATAATCAGAAAGGAAGGAACCAGGCTTGGTTCTTTGAGATGGCCTGAAGGACCGAGCTTCAGAAAGCACTTCTTGAGAAATTCCAATTCGGCGACGTAAATCAATATCTCTTTTCTATCGAGTTCTTTGTTTCATGTGTTGAAACACTCTAACAATCCCAAGTCGCATTCACGGACATTAAGGACCCGAATGAAAACGAGTATAGTTACAGTATCATCATTAGGTATGTAAGTGCGCGGCACAACAAAAAAATGTAGTTTATGTACATCTCATTCCATCCTTTACCATAATCATCAATCATCTTGCACGATTTAGGCGACTCGGATCTCTGAAGAGTGAAACGAAAGAGCGTCAGCGCATTGGGATCTACTGTTCGTCAAAGCAGGGCGCAACGAACCGTGTTCACGACGATGAGGCTTCTTAGACTTAGGCTTCTTGGTAGGCTTCACAGCCTTGGTGGTTGGCTTCGCCTTAGCAGTAGGCTGCGTAGTCTTAGTCCCACTAGTAGGCTTCGCGTCCTTGGAAGTGGAACCCGTAGCGGTAGCCTTGGAAGCAGGTGTCGCCGCCGTGGTGGATTTCATAGCCGTAGAAGCGACACTACTATCAGTCGCGTTGTTACTGCAAGCACTAGCAGTAGGGTCTCGAGCGCAATGGCCTTGGGCCACATGGTCCGTCTGTGCTTTAACAGCGGCAGAGTGAGCATTATAATACGTCTGAAATTGCTGGGCATCAGCAGCTGCGAGATATCCCGCCACTCCAAGACGTCGGGCGGTCTCAGTGGTAAAGTCGAAGCAATTGTTGAAATCACCGCTATTGATACTGTCTTGATCTGCTGGGACGACGCTCTGGGCAATCTTCTGGACGGCATCGCTAAGCTGATCGTTGGTTTCCTCGCCGTTGGCTGGGAGAAGATTGGCCTGGACAGCAAGCTGGTTGGCATTGACTGTGGTCGTTCTCGAGTCATCATAGGCCATGCACTTATTTTCAGTATCTATGACGTGCTCCAGTGTTTGACCACCAGCTGCCCCTTGGGTACGGATCACAAGGGCGAAGTGCCATCGGGCCGTATTCACATAGGTCTGTCGAAGAACGAGCTCAAGATTGGTTGCTATAACTCGAGAATCAATAAATGAAGTATCAATACAAAGAAGAACACTGACCTCGGCGATCAAGAGGACTAGCAAGAACAAAACCGACGAAGAAGGCCAGCAAAGTGATCAGGGTGGCGGACTTGATTGCCAAGAGCATCTGTGCATAGGACCATTGAGGTATATTCTATGGAACGGGTGAGGTATAACAAACTGACATCTGATGATTATGTAGACCTGGTTGAGATGAAGAATATGAGCACTTGCAAGATTGCGGACGGACACGACGGTGAATGCACTCACTTGAACTTGAAAAGAATAGGAAAGAGAATTCGTGAAGGATTATTTGTGACTGGAGAAATCAGATAGGTGAGCACCCATGGTTGTAGAGAAAGTAGACGATTGAACTGACCGGCCAGCGTGAAGAATCAGCTCCTTCATGGACCAACTTATATACCTCCAGAAGATCTCTTTCAGAGCGCTAAAACAGGTCTCAAGTTCCAAGGTCAGATATTCTCTTGATAATGCATTAATCCCATGACACCAACGGAAGGGATTGTACTGTAGCCAATTCACCTCTGTTCCTTAGGAAACGCACTGGTCATGCACATCTCATAGTATTATGAGGCAGACCTAGGAGCAAGGATTTTCAACTCACATAGTGATGTAGCGAATTCGAGTGCTACCGGCTAACACCAATCATGATACCATGACGAAAAACGAGTCCTGGTTTGTAGTCTGATAAAAATTAGTGAACTAGAAAATGTACTTCGAAATAAGGTATGAGCAGCAAAATTTACCATCGTGCCTGGTTTATGTCTGACTGCCCATCAGCTCCCCAATGTTTTTCGAATGCCCGTGACAAAGAACGTGCAAAAGGACACCTGATCAGTACTGTTTCATGCATGTGGAAAGTGCGGCGATCTGCCCTGAGAGAAAGATTCTCGTCATGTCAGGCGCAACGAGTCATTTAGCAGTAAGAACCCCAATGCTCTACAAGCTCGGAGTTCTCGGACTCGGAAGCACCTTGATATACACCAGAGGAAAATCTTAAACCTGAGAAACATACATCTTTGGGGTCCCAGTCGATGATCATACAGAATTGTTTGATACGAGGACAAATCTTGTTACCCAACCTGAAGGAGAAGAGCCTAATGAGAATTTAATTCTCGAGTGACATCAACAGACGTACACGTACAGGTGAGAGGAGGTTACATAGAATCCAAGTAGACTAGAGTAACCTCTGGAGAGCCAGGTTGTTGAAAGCGATGGGCCCCGGTCACGCCGATACCTCTCTTCGATATATCCTGATCCACGAGCGGCCATCAATGTCTCATCCCCAAGCACCGGATTTTACTTAGTTCTCAGATATTTCTGCGCCGAGCATCTACCCTACATACCTGAGAGAAAGATCAATTTATGAAATGGCAACATCGAATATAGAAGTACATGATATACCTGGTTCAGCCCCCTCAGCTTCATGTTGAAAGAAAGATTTCGGGAGTGTGAATATTTGACTCAGGGTCCGGGGTGGCTTCGAGTATGTAAATAGAAACCCAAGACACTGGTTCCTTTGATAGAGATATGAGTGAACGCTTGCTTCTTTGAAAATGTATCATCATCTTGTGATGTGGGAAAGATGTTCAGGTGACAAGGCGAACACATATAGTGTTGCGCTCACATGCGAAAAACGGGAGATCAATGGCAAGTTTTGGGAAATTCACTGAAGCCTGTCAATTGCTTGAAGGTTATCAAGCACACACCTAAGAATCCTCAGCCACAACCGGTTCTGCAGAAGTACATTCAATGGTCATGGTTCATGCTTTGGGCAATGCACCTAGTCCTTACCTACTAGCTCAAGAGAATCAACAATAGAACAACCAGTCCAGCCTGTTGAGCTCTCATTTTAGGTAGTGGGCAGAGAGATGAAAGTATTAGCCAATCAGATTTGACTGCACCCAAGCTGCTGCTGCGCAGTGGCCATTCAATCCATTTTAAGCACAATCAACTTTTGCCGATGTTACAGGTGTATTATAACATCAGACTGTCCTAAGTTGGATCCAAGACCGTTCACTACAAGATCCACAGTGTACAGAGCAACAAATTCATGTGATGAACTTGCTGAACTTGTCCTCTACCTGAATTGCATATGATAGAATGCAAGGTGGTGTAGAATTGATTTAACAACTCAGATTGTCTTGCTACCATGATTCCCTCCAAATGTCCAAGCTCCTTTCCCAGATTCTCCATATCTCAAAGTATATCAGAAAAAAATTATATAACACTTGCRTGTCAACTGTCATGATTAAGTCTTCAATTTAAAGTTTGTCAAATCTGGCATCCTTCATGGTTTCATAACTGATATGTAGAACATATGTTGATCTGTAATATGTATATGGGGGCTGGAGTCTATGATCAAGTGCTGATATGCTGGGGTCCAGCAAAACCTGAGAACACTTGTTCTAGACAATCTTCACAGTGCTAAGTTCACATCTCAAATACTTTCATTTCATGATTAATTGACTTAGAACCACACTGGGAAAACAATATCAAGGCAGAAAGAACCAGTAGAAGGGAAACTTTAGACTTATCTATCTATTATTATCATGGGAAACAGCAGATCAGATCTCTGAACCATGAATGTAATTCCCATCAGCCCGGTGGATCACTAACAGCGGAGTTTGCTTAATAGACACTCACTTGTTGCACATGAACCACCATCATCTCAATTTTACTCACTAGTCCAGAATGAATACATCAGTGCCTCCTACTCCTAATGCCAATCCCACTAGTAGTCCACCACCAGAAGATGCCACTGCAACTGATACAGCTGTATTTCCTGTGCATCTAGCTCAACCTATGAGTATGTTCACAAATGCTCATGGATTTCATGTCTCGGGGGGTGCTTTCACCAATCATCAGGGTAATATTATCAATATTTACAATCAAGTTTCACATGAGCTTTTGGATATCTGTGAGTCTTACAATGTACACAAGCACACTTATGATTACTCATATCTACCTTTTTAGACTTTCACAACCAGAATGCTGGAGAGTTTTACAGTGATGCAAGTGATATTGCTCATGAGGAATTGAATGGTAGGCTGTTTATAAAGCTGGGTTGAATAGGAATTGACCCTTTTGAAGCATATTTAAAAGCACCAGGCTGTAACAGTGTTATCGAGCCTGGAGTATACATAATCAAGAGCACTATGTTTGACTCCATGGTTTTAACACTGCTAAATGGTTCATCTGCAGAAGGTGTTCCAATTGTGAGTGAAGTGAATACCTCAAAAGACAGTCAAAAGGTATGTTTTTCCATTATAAGGTTGTAAGACAGAAGCCACTAACTCTTACTATTTTTGTAGTGGAACATAGAGCTCACCTCTGAAGGATATACTCTTCAAAATGTTGCTGGACACACATACATAGGTGGGGTGGGGGACTTTGCAAGATGTTTCAGTATGGCAGAGAAGTGGATAGTTGTTCCAGCTGCACTATCTGGTGTTTCAAATGATAAAGCATTTCAGTGGGTCAACTTTACCAGTGCCTTAAAGAGTGTCATTATTCCTTATGCCAATCATGAAGGATCATATCTGCCAAGCACCAAAGCAGAGTACTAGATCTGTCTGGTGGATCTGCCAGCTGTGGTGCTGATGTAAGAGGCAATTTGAATTGTTCATTTTGGAGCTGATTCCTTTTACAAAGATACTTGTGTATGAAAACTTTTTTGGGAGAAATAGTCAGAAGGGGAAGAACCAGGCATGGTACTTTGAGAGAGTCTGATGGATTCAACTTCAGAAACTACTATTTGATCAGTTCCATGGGACCAGTGTAAGATATGTGTATCATTAAATTCAGTGGCAGACATGAAATAGTATTTGCTTTCTATCAAGTTCTTTGAGTCTATACATGTAGAAACACTCTAAATCTCAAGTCATATTCTCAAATATTTGGAGCTCAGATGGCCCATAGAGCAGGGGTACTGACTGAAGGGTAAGAATTGTTTCATGTACAGCTCTAGATTCTATTTCAGCAGAGCCTCTGTGATTGAGCAAGTACTTAGAGTACCAGCCTGCAGAAAGTGGCAATTGCTGTCATTTGAACAGTCAATGAAAAAACTAAAAGATAGTTGTGCACAAGAATTACTGGACAACCAGGTGTGGTTCCTTGAAAAGGTCTGAAAGACTCAGCTTCAGAAAGCAGTGGCACCACTTGATCAGCTCCATGTATCATATGTCTCATTGTCTTCGGTGATGTAAATCAGTATCTGTTTTTTAGTATCAAGGATATCTTGGCTAGTTTACGCCTGACTGCCCCTCAGCTCTTCAAAACTTTCCGATCACCCGGCCTACCAATGCCACAAGCAAGAACGCGCAAAAGAAGCTGTATGTGCAGGTGTGGCAATCTGCACTGAGACAAAGGCTGTCGTCACGCCAGGCGTAATGAATCATTTAGCAGTAAGAATCGCATTGCCCTACAAACTCGGAGTTCTCGGACTTAGAAGCACCTATATACATACATCAGAGGAAAAGCTTCAACGTAAGAAACATACATCTTCGGGGCCCCAGTCGATGATCATACAAAAATGCTTGATACGAGGACAGATCTTGTTACCTGAACCGAGGGAGAGCAGCCCAATAAGAATTCAGTTCTCGAGTGAAATCAACAGATGTACAGGTGAGAGGAGGCCAGAATCCAAGTAGATTAGAGTAACCCCCGCAACAGAGAGGTTAGATTGTTGAAAGTGATCGGCCCCGATCACGCCGGTACCTCTCTTTGTTGATATATCCTGATCCATGAGTAGCCATCATCTCCAAGCACCGGATTTTACTTAGTTCTTTCATCCTCTTTGGGCGACAAGAAGGAAGATTCGGCAGAAGCTGGAGCTTTATTCGGCATTCTACACCTTCGAAATGTTATACAAACAGAAACGCGTTGACGAACACAGATTCAATCCATCAAATCATGTTATGCATTCTGGTGGGAGAATTTGCCTTGCTGTGCTACCAAGAATTACCAGGAGCCAAAGGTCAGCTCTATCTCCCGTGAGGGGCGAGCGTTGGTGAGAACGGAAGATATTTCTGGGCCGAGCACCTACGTGAGAGCAAGATCAATCTGTGAAACGGCGACAGCAGATATAGTGTAACATACCTGTTCAGCCTCCTCAGCACGTTTGAACATGATCTCAAGCGCGATTACTTCAGGGAATAGTGGGAGCATTTCTTCCACTAGATCGCGGAGCAGCTTCGATTCAAGGGTTTCTCCGAGATAGACACGGACCGATGACACAGAGTTCCTTGATAGAGACATAAGCGAACCTCTGTCGCTATCGTACGACTCGACTATGGGCTTCCACGAAAACGGAACATCTTGTGAAAATGGGTTGAAAAGGATCAAGACATCGAAGATGGGTAAGAAGGTGTCGCGTTCGTACAAGAAGACACTCGGTCTTTTTCGGTTCGGTGGAGTTTCGAGAAGGCCCGTCACAGCTTCAAGCATCTTGAGGAAGTCACCATTGCTGTATAGGCCTAGCGTTCGGAGTGATCTTGACTGTGTAACGATGAACGCAGCGGGATCGAAGAAATGACTACAGTGCAGCGTGCGTAGTTTGAAGACTCCGCGTCTACGAAGGAGAGACGTTGTGAGTAAAGATATGAAAGCTCGGAACATTCAAACCACACCTGAGAATCGCCTGCACCCGGCACTGCAAATCGAAATCCTCACGGCCTAAGCGCAATCGTAAATCGGTGAGTGCACGCATTTTGACGAGCGCATCACAGAGCATCGTGGACAATGTTTTGGACGCGCTATCCCTAGAGTTCCAGCGTATGGGGAACTCCACCATCAATGACTGCACTAAACGTGCTTTGTGCGTGTTGGCATTCAACGTCTCCAAAATTGACGTGCGTCCAGGCATCATGCTGAAAGTGATGTCTTTGTAAAGAAGACTTTCGGCGTCAGCTTGATATGATGGATGCACTCGAGCAAGAACTGCTAGCTCTCTAGGTAGGCATAGCGACGCAATATAGCGAATTAATTCAGGTGGTATAGACTACAGAATGTTCAATTTTGAGATTTTAGATGTATCAAGTGAATACGTACGATGGCAAGGCTGCTCATGGTGGATGTTCAATTGTAAGGTAGAAAAATTGAGTACCGGCGACCGCATTATGTAGCCAGCGGATCGTGGCGGTGAGCAGATACGTGAGATGACTAAGCACTTGATGAGCACCAGCGGTCGTTCAATTCCTGAACTCCGCCGGCTTTCTCCGATACATATAAAAAGCGCTAGCGCTAGCGCTCAACCTGAGTCACAACTATTAAATTTCTCAAACTATCTTATGACCATTTCATCAACAAAACATAATTCGATTCTCATCTGAATCCAGCAGTAACTCCGCCCTCAGGCTGAAGTCGTACCCACGGACAACCAGCACCAGGTGTCCAAGTCGATGACTGAGCTATCTTCTCCATCAGACCAAGCATTGTTGTGGCATTACTTGCGATGGGTGAGCGTTTCCAGCCTTCCTCAATGGGGAGACGTTCTTCACGGAATAGAATTTGAACGAATCTTCATTGTAGAGCGTCAGCAAGTCAGTTGAATGATCTAGCTGCACAAAGGCGGGAAAGAAAGATACGTACTTTTTGGGAGCTACGCCGGTCAACGGATCTCCCATTGTTGCGAGGTACAGACTAGACTCCAGCAACCTCGATTCGTACTCCTTAGCCGTATTCGTGATATTAAGATTGACGAGCATTTGTTCTTGTAGCCTTTTTGCCATAACTATACCGGCAGAGTTAGTGTCGTAGTAGTCGACGCCTGGATTAGATTCAGCAAGCGTGGCGAAAATCGTTTCGTTGAAGTGGACGTTGTCGCCGAGTGCAGAGTCTGAACGAGAAAGGGAGGCGTCGTGTTCGATGGTTCCGTGTCTACTAAGAACAAGGAAACTGAACACTTGAGAGTCTTTGCGAGGTATACTTACAATTTGAGGTCGTCCAGCGTAAAGCTGTCAGGTGCGTCGGTGGTTAGTAGACCCAGTTTCGCTGCCAGAATCATCTGTTCGTCGGGTTGAATGTTGAATGCACCTAATCAAGAGTAAAGAGCGCTTGTGAACTTGGAGGTAAGTAGCAAGAAAAAATATACAGAGATACTTACTGTGTATGCCGTTCAAAGCTATGGGGATAGTGATTTCTCGTCCATCTCTAGGAAGGAAGCCATGGTTTGAGAGACTGGTATATCGACCCACCCATAACGAATCTGGGAGTGAGCGACACGAAGGAAAAACTAATCTCAAGGAGACCTACGTGTTCAAACCAGGGCAGGGTCCTCTCAAATCATTCAAGCCAGGTGCAATCCAACGATGCCTATGCCAGTCAATGTCTGGATAGACAGGCTGTACAGGACTTAAGAGTGCCTTGTGTCCTACACCCGCATCCCTATTCCCGCTGAAGGTAAACAGGCTGAGCACTGGCCCTAGAAGAGCGGATTGAACGAATGGTATGAGCATGAGTTGGGTTGGAGCTTGGTAAGTAGGTGAGTGAACAAGACCAGCTCACCTATTAAGTTAATTATTCCAGAAATATACATATTGCCAACGAATAGCACTGCGAATCGTGATTCATGCCCAAAGAGATGTCGCGTATAAAGCGGAAAGCGGCCTCGGAAGGAGCTCTTGGGAAATTGCGGGACGCAGAACTGTATACTCTTTTATATTCTGTCGAAGTACCGGCGTTTCAAGCAGCGCTCTTGGGGCGCATTTGATGTAATAGTTAGGCCAAGGTGAATTTAGTTCGGCAAGGAAATTTTTGCATGCAGCACAGTTCGTTGAATGAACGGTACCGTTGACCAGAGGTATAATGTATTCTAAACATAGATCTAGACTGTAGTTTCTCTGCTCGTTTCTCCAAAACAATCACCCATCGGAGGTTCGCCTCTGGTTCGCCCAAGGATTCGCCTGTCAGATACAGAGATGATGTGCAACCGATGTCATCTGAGCTGTTGAAGCTCATAAGCAGCTCTAAATCGTACGTACTTGCGCCATTGTCTATGGACATAGAAACTGACTGCAGAGGGAAAAAGCTGGACTGAGATTTACGGAATTCACCTTTACTCTTACATAAGCGCAGGCCTGACCACGTGTAGGTCCTTCGGTATGTCACTGTAAGCCAACTCCCGCCGCCGGTCCGGCCCTCTCTTGTTTCCTTCGCTCGACGACGATTCGACGGCTAGCGAGAGTCATTCTGCTAAGATTCTTTTATGGTTTCAGTATGTCGGAATTTATCGCATTTTTTCCATCTCTGACTCAGATTCTCAGTGTCTTCTGCTTTCGTTTTGTCGTTATGCCACAAATGCAATGCGAGTCTGCTTTCAACCTCAGCACCTCTTCAGCGTTTTCTTCGGAGTCGCATTTGCAAGCTCTTTTTACGCTATCCGTTGAGCATATGGTAGAATCAACCAATCAAGCGGGTGCACAAGTTTGAAGTTATTTTTCAAGGCCTGTGAGGGCCTATGGTGGCCACCTTTTTTACGACAGTTTTTGACTTCAGTGTTGCCAAACGGGGTAAGGATTCAGGTATAGAATCGAGGTACTTCCGTTCTTCCAGGACCACTGTCCAGATTCTATGATGTCGTTGGATGATTCTCCGATGCTTCTGCCGTTCATGTCCCTCTTACCCGCTTCGTGCAGCTGGAAAAAGTAAGTATGAATGTAACTTCGGCTACCATAGGTCTCTCATAGACTTCATACTCTGCTTGCGAATCTGTCAAGAAATATGTACGTCCCGGTGAACTCCCATTACTTATTTGATACTATCACTTGGTGGCCCACTCACCACCTGCTCAGGTTGATGCAGTCAATAACGGGCCCCGGGATTGATGGAACATCCCCACGTCAAGGTCACCACCAAGTTGAACACTATGTCATTGTATGTACATCTTTCATTGTTTCAAGTTGTGTATTTCCCAGTGTGCGGGCTCATGGCCGGTACTTGAGACACATTTACAGAACGAGGTGACATCGCCAGAAATCGCATCGAGAGTGGCGAATGTCGGTGGACAATCCATTGCTTTCCGAGATCCTCCTTTTCCTTCATGACCCGAGCTTGTCACCTGAGTTCCTTGATTTGAAGGAGGGCTCTTCGAGGAGGTTAGTATGAAGCTCAGTTTTGCATACTCTGTCGCTGATTATACGCTTCGCAAGTGGTTAGTATGGTGTAGAAGTCCGGATGATCCATCTAAAAAAAGAACATTAACACACGAACTCTGAAAAGACTGAATTCAACGCGAACTATCGGATAATTACTCTGTCACCTCCTGAGGTAAGTTCCAAGAATGACCTATATCCGAAAGGACATTGCTACTTACTGAGGAGGTTAAATAGCTGAGAGCTCTCCTCGTCTGCTCCCCAGTTCAGTTTAGCTGCCTTTGTCTGTCCTCTCTGAACACTCTGAACGATGTTACAGCTTTCAAGTTGCTTCGTGCTTACCTCTCTGCTTCTCTCTCGATTGGCTTTCTGTGCCCCGCAGGTTGTAGCTAATTCCAGCGAGGTATTGACCTCAACCTCTACCTCAGAAACCATCGCGGCGAGTGCGAGTGCGAGCGCATCTGGCACCAGCTCAGTCTCTTCGGCAGCGGAACCATCTGCGACTGTCCCGTACGCTAGCACCGAGCCAAACGATATCCTTTGGTTACCCGACAGCCCTGACTCTGTCCCCAAACCCATGCGAAATCAACTGGGAGCATCGATCATAGGCCCGGACAATATCCAGCTTGATCTTCAGAACGCGGATTTGCTTGCTCCTCCCACGACAGACAATGGCAACGTGTAAGCTACTTACTCGTCCTAAGTGCTCCTTCGAAACCATTCACCTCTTTTATTTTTGTGCTTAGAGGAAACTTGAAGTGGCCTTTCACTTTGAGCCCCATGCGTCTCCAGACTGGTGGATGGATCAGGGAACAAACAAGTAGGTTAATGAAACTGCTGAATTCGACGTGATGCTTACGATGAGGACCTATAGCGAAGATATTCCCTGCCTCGACTTGTGAGTTCTCTGCGATCCGCTGCTGCTTTCCTTTCTTCTATTGATTGTCTATCGATGCTTTAGCTATGGCTGGCGCTGATATTCGACTCGAAGCCGGCGCGATTCGGTAAGTAAGAGAAGAGACTATGTCTCCCTCCACTATGCTATGAACACCTTCTGATATCCTTTGTATGTATAGCGAGCTTCATTGGCATACAGTCGCAGAAGTGAATTCCTTTATGCTCTTATGATCTACTGATTTGACCCAGTCTTCCTGTTCCTGTTTGTTAGTGGGCGTACGTTTTGAAGGTAACACTATTTATATTTGCATTCGATGCCCGGCCTTCGTTATACTGATCAATCTCAATCGGTATGCAGGGAACCACTCAGATCACTTCCGTAGACCAGGACGGACGGAACTATATTGCTAACGTGGTAAGAAGCGGTTTTTTCACTTTGGCACTGCCTATACCTCATTCATGGCATTTTCACTTTATACCTTATACTGTGACAGGGACCAGGTGATCTATGGTATTTCCCTCCAGGAATTCCTCATTCCCTTCAAGCTACGAACGATACAGCTGAAGGTTCCGAGTTCATTCTCGTAAGTCATAGTTTTCTTCATACTAGCTGTACGCATTGAGATGAATCGAACTTTTGCGAATTGCAAAATAGATTTTCCCTGATGGTGGATTCAGTGATGCCGATACTTTCTTGGTAAGTATATACCTACCTACTTATTCTCATCTATTCCTTACCACCTATATTCCTTTCCTCTCCTTAGCTCACCGACTGGCTCGCGCACGTTCCCGCCTCAGGTACGTACTGCTACGAACAAAATCCTGCGAATTGATTTGTTAGTCTTATTAACGAACCCCTAAACCTACTTAACTAGTCATTGATAAGAACTTCGGAGTTACCAACCCTCAAGATTTTTCACATATTCCAGCTCAGGAGTTATACATATTCCCTTCGAGTACGTCTTCTGCCCCTCACCCTCCCTTTGCCCCCTTACTCCCATGTTAACTGTTAACGTTTACCAACACTTTACGCTTTACACTTTCCCTCCCCCTACTTTCCCGACTCGGACAGACCCACCCCCGGACGACCAACAAGCCCCTTCGGATCCCCAAGGAACCATCCCCCAACCATTCTCCTTCCCGTTCTCGAAAATGACGCCGACAAAGGCTCGAGGGGGTACTTATAAGATTGCTGACTCGACGGTGTTTAATGTGTCTACGCAAGTTGCTGTGGCGGAGCTTACTATTGAGCCTGGAGGTATGCGGTGAGTTTGATTTCGTTGGTGGATTTATGTTGCAAATAGCTGATTATCGACGCAGTGAGCTGCATGTAAGTATTTACTATACTTACTTTCTTTCAGATTGATTCATTTCTATTTAGTGGCACCCTACTCAAGATGAATGGACTTTCATCATGTACGTCCTATTTTCCCCTCCTCTTACTTATCCCTCTCCCATGGAAAGCTTACCGCTTACCGATTTCCCCTTTCCCCCTTTCCCTTTCTTCGTTTGTTTATAGCCAAGGAACAGCCCGCGTAACTGTCTTCGCCGCTCAAAGTCAAGCAAAGACATTTGATTTCCAGGTAAGCCTACCTACCTTACTATATCCTTAACAAACTCGCATAGCGTTCTAACCTTTAACACGCTGAATTTCCCTCTTCTCTCTCAAACGATTCGTACCGAAGCCCGGAGATATCGGTAAGGAACAAACCCGAACCCGACTCTTGTTCAGGGTTGTCTTTGTGGTTTTGAGACTTACATCCTTCTTCTTCTTCTTTAACAGGGTTTGTACCGGCTGCTTTTGGTTAGTACTAACCCCACCCTAAGTCACGATGTTACTGACTCGGATTTCTTCGATAACCCGTCCGATCTGGCAGGTCACTACGTCGAAAACACAGGCAACACGACTTTAGTTTACCTTGAAGTGTTCAATACAGGTACGAGATTTCTTCCCTATCCTCGGCCCCATCTCCTTCACAAACTTACTCACCCTCCTCCCTCCCTCCCCACCTTCCCCCCTTTTCCTATAGACCGATTCCAAGACGTCAGCCTCAACCAGTGGCTCGCTCTAACTCCCCCCGACTTGGTCAAAGCTCATCTTGGGATCGACGACGAGACGGTTGCGCTTTTGAAGAAGGTTAAACCGTTTATTGTTGGGCCAGCTGGTGCTAGTGGGAGTGGGAATAGTACTAGTGAGGGTGGGGGTAATTAGGGATGTAGGATGTAGGATGTAGGATGTGGGATGTGGGATGGCCCGGGCTGATGAATATTAATGCGCGTTTGATTGTTTTATTTAATGATCTAAACATGATTATTATGTGTTGATTGTTGGATTTTTCTGGAACATTTAAGTTATGTGAAGTTGATTTACCTGAGATTACTTGGTGGGTGAAAAACCTGAGTATTTCATGTCACAATGAGGAGGAGGAGGAGTTGGAGTTGGAGTTGGAAAAGTTACAATTACATTATTCACAAAAACCGAAATGAAAACAAAACATATACACCAGTAATCATTCCAATTCCACCCCCTCCTCTAAGTAGGAACCCAAAGACAGTTTTTGTAGTCCACTTTCAATGTTTTTGCATAGAGGGAAATACTGGAAGCCTAGATTTGTATGGGAAAAAGAAGCTTTGATCAAATATATGATTTGACCCGGGCTCGAACCGGGGACCTTCTGTGTGTTAGACAGATGCGATAACCAACTACGCCATCGAACCACGCAGAATGATATCATCAGTGGGATCTGCAGACCTTGTGAGGATGGTCGGCCCGAGCCCCGGTTACCACTCCGAGATTGTTTTTGTTTGTGCGCGTGCCTGAGCAAACATCGCGTCTATGTACCATCCCGGGCAAGCTCTTTTTCACTCGAAAGACAGTGTTTATAAGTGTTGCTTCCTATTAGCTAGCTGCTACTTCTCACTCGCACTCGCACGCACGAATACATGCGGATCCATTTCTGATAAACATCGCCGTACGAGTGGAGCCCTTCCCCCTTCCTTCTCCCAAGATAGTCCCGCTTGAGCGAGTAAGCAGCAGCTTCTGAAGGACTTCCTGCTTCCTGCTTGCTTGCTTGCTTCCTGCGTGCTACATAGCATCCTGCAGAAGCCGGAAGAAAATCGTTGGAGCGTTGAACCCCCGAGTCTGTAGTCTGTTGACGGATACTCCGGATTTGGTTCGGTGTTTTGGCCTTTGTTGTGTTGGTGGAATGGCGTCATGGTCGGTGAAACTGTACAGTGTAGAAGGGTTTCGGACCTTTCGGTGGTAGCAGTAGAAGAATCGTTGGATGGTTGAAATGGACGATCCGAAGGGTGCCGGTGAGACTCGGAAAAGTATAAAACGACCTAGTCGTAACTACTCCTCCCTCCCCTCCCTCCCCTCCTCATTTACTTGCAGGAATCCTACGTACACTCAGAATCACACAACCGTGACTATGAAACCTCAGGCCCACGCTGCTGTCGTTGGTACACTACTCGCTTCTCTTTCGAGCTCAGTACTTGGGCATTCGATTTTTCAGGTGTGGAGGGTTTACTTACTACTACTACTTTTACTTGGCGAGAACCACTGACTAATTCGGATTCGGATTCGGATACGGGTATGGGATATATAGGAAATGTATGTCGATGGTGTTGATCAGGGTCATCTTAATGGTATTCGTGTACCGGATTATGATGGGGTGAGTGTAATAGTGTAATCAAGTTCTTTGTTCTGCCTCTCCGTAACCCTTCCAACAAGTTCAATATCAATCCTAACCCCTCTCCCTAGCCCATAACAGATGTAACATCAAACGACCTAATCTGTAACGGTGGTATAAACCCCTACCACCAACCCATTTCAATGGATATAATCACCGTTGCCGCTGGTACACAAGTTACTACGGAGTGGCATCATACCCTCGCAGGTGCAGACCCAACCGACCCCGCCGATCCAATCGATCCGTCACATAAGGGACCGGTAATTTCGTATCTGTATGTCTTTCGTCTCTTTCATCTCTTTCATCATGATCGTATGACTTACACCGTACGCCGCGCCATATGGTACATTATTCAAAACAGCGCATCCATACCAAACGCCACCCAACCCACCGTAACCAACCTCAAGTGGTTTAAAATCTGGGAAGACGGCCTTGACACCTCCGATCAGAGTTGGGGTGTTGATAGGCTTATTGCGGGTAAGGGGAAAGTAACGTTTAGTATTCCGGAGTGTATTCCCGAGGGACAGTATTTACTTAGGCATGAGATCATTGGTGCGTGGGTGCTACTTGGTGGTTGTGGTTACGTGTAGTGGGTGCTAATGGTAGGGAATTGGGAATTGTGGCTACAGCGTTACATGCAGCGAGTACTTATCCTGGTGCTCAGTTCTACGTACGTCACATCCCATCCCATTCCTTTCTGCGTACCGATGTTTATTCGTCCTTTTCTCATTTGTTTTCTCCCATCAGATGGAATGCGCCCAACTTCAAATAACCGGAGGGGGAAATACTTCTCCTCCTACGGTTAGCTTTCCAGGTGCTTATGCTGGTACGTACTCAACACCCGGGCCGTTCACCGTATATACTTACGATACTTACGATACTCACGGCACCTACACCAGCAACCGACCCAGGAATCACAATCAACATATACCAGACTCTGGAGAATTATACTGTTCCTGGTACGTACGTGCCTCGTTCGTTCATCTTTGTTCATCTTTGAATTTACCGAGGGGAACCGAGGGGGAGGGGTGAATATTGAATATTAATACTGATACGATCGATGGTTTTGGTGCAGGTCCTGATGTGTTTACTTGTTGAGACTCGGAGGACTGAGTGGAGAGAAGGGGAGAGGGGGCCCGGGTGGAGAGGGAAGGAAAGTGGGATAGTGGGATAGTGGGATATGGGCCCTGGGGAGGGGGGTGTGTATACCGGAGGAGGTGGGAGGAGAGGGAGGAAGGGAGGAGAGGGAGGAGAGTTCTTTACAGTGTTATAGGCTATGTTTCGTTTTTTGTAAAGAATGTATGTTACCGTAACTTTCCCAGCCCGACTCCGAATTGTGGGTTGAAACACTCAGACCTAGTATCGTACACCTGCGGATTTGACTCTTGTGTGCGAGTGCGAGTGAAAAGTAGCAGCTAGCTAATAGGAAGGAACTCGCAGTCGTAAGATCATTCCCAGGTCGGTGGGTACCGACGAATGGCACATAGACACTGTCTTTCGAGTGAAAAGGGGCTACTCACTTGCCTGGACGTTTGGAAGGAGATGGTAGACGCGGCGCACAAATAAAAATAGTCTCGGTGCTCAGAGCGGGAACCGGGCCGATCATCCACTAAAGGCTGCAACCACAGCTAATATGAATAGCCTCATAATACGTGGTTTGATGGCGTAGTTGGTTATCGCATCTGTCTAACACACAGAAGGTCCCCGGTTCGAGCCCGGGTCAAATCATAGGCCATCAAGTAAAATGTTTTTCCGTACAAATCTAGGCTTCCAGTATTTCCCTCTTTGCAGAAACATTTCAATTGTACTACAATCGCAGTAACAGTATCGTGTATGAGATGTAGGAATACCACTTACTTATTTTCCGGGTCTGAAGAAGTATCCAGATTCACCAGTGTACTACATACAAATCGCGAAATCAAATGAAGCATCTTCCCTAACCCCTTCCCCGGGCCCGAACAACTCCCTCAACCTATACCTCTCCTCACTATTACTACATAAARCGAAAACTTATCATACGCCTCCACCGCTCCACCGCCTCCCCACTCGGATCCCGATCCCGATCAGCACTCAACAAATTCCGGATATTGGTGTTTGCACAGGGCGGTTCCATCTATAAGCTGTTCAAGTTGGACGACAGTGTCTTTAGAATTTTTTTTTTTTTATTTTTTTGGTTGAAAGGGTTGGGTGGGTTGGGGGGTGACCCGACCCGGGAGAGGAGGGAACGGTTGGGGGTTGAGGAGGAGCGGGTTATCAGGGAATCGGAGGAGGGCCCGGGGGGACAGAGGGGCGGAGGAGAAAGAGGAAGAGGAGGAAGTAGGCTTGAAATATTCCGCAAGTAAGATAAGATATCCTGACATTCTTTATGAAACTCTGGATCGAGAGGTGTTTCTTTTTTTGAGAGTAACGAGAGAGGAGGTTTTCGATGAGTGTGCGGCATGCATTGTTTGGTTATGTCGGTAGAGATCTCTGTGTCTGTTCGGGTGTCTGTTTCGATGCCGGCGTCGGAAGGTGGATGTCGATTTCTCTAAACCTGAGGCCTGAAGCTGAAGATGGAAAGAGCTTTCCACCCAGTCAGTAAGAACGAGATCGTAGTAAGTACGTAAAACCCTACCGTGACATACTACCTCCGAGTCGATCTCCGAGTCGTCTGGAACTTCGATGGTAGACCTAGTCGTCGTAGTCGTCATGGATATATCGATAACCGTAACAATTCACTGGAACCGTACTATGTTAGTACTAGTAGTACGATCCACCCCACTCCCGAGCCGCCCTCTAGTTTCCATACCCTACGGCCCCCTACCATTTTGCTTGCTGTGTCCGTGTCTGCTCTGTCTGCCACAATTCCGACTATAGAAATAGTAGAAATAGAAAGCGCTCGAGATGATCTGTAAATAGACAGAGAAGCTCAGAGCGCGTTACGGAGTAAAAGCGTCTATGTATATTCACCTGTAAATAGACAGAGAAGCTACGTAGTATGTAAGTAAACTAATAGATAAAGTGAATGAATAGAAGCTCACCTCAGAGCGCGTTACGGAGTAAAAGCGTCTGAGGTGGCCGAAAGTCTGTGAGTCAGTATATAAGAAAAGACTGTGAGGGTACGTACATGTACCCTACCGATTGCCAAGAAAGAATGAGGTGGCCGTAGGCCAAACTACTACGAGTAAATAAGGAAAGTCAAAGCTATCTACTTGTGTCCATGTTTGTAACTAAAGAGACCGTCAAGGTACGTACTCCAACACTCCCCCTCAAACTGGACCAAGTCCAAGTTTAGTAGCGAAATGTTTCGCCTTAGCGCTAGGAAGCGCCTTCGTAAGAGCATCGGCAACCATCTCTTCTGTAGGACAGTAAATGAGGCGGATTTTTCCCTCCTCGATAACGAAGCGAATGAAGTGATAGCGGATGTCGATATGTTTAGTACGACCATGGAACTGATGATCCCGGCTAATAGCGATAGCAGCTTGATTATCGGAATTAAGGTCGGTGGGAGAAGACGTAACGACTTTGAAAGTCGGCTCGAATATCTGGGAAATGAGAGACTGAATCCAAATTCCTTCCTTTGATGCATCAGTTGCCGCAACGTATTCCGATTCAGCTGTGGAAAGGGAGACAAGAGTTTGAGAACGAGACGACCAGCTAACAGCTCCACCATCAATGATGAATACAAAACCAGTGACCACACGGCGGTCGTCATTCATGCTGCCATCAGCATCAACGAATCCCGAAGGATCGTTATCCATAGCTCTGTAAGTCAACAACCAATCCTTAGTACCATTCAGGTACCGAATTATGCGCAAAGCAGCGCTCATATGCACACGACCTGGGTTAGAGACGAAGCGGGCAAGGGAATGGACAGCAAAAGCGATATCAGGGCGTGTGCCTACACATGCATACATAAGCTTTCCTACAACCTCTCTATAAGGTTCGTTCTCCATAGCGGCACGTTCTTCAGGGGTCTGGGGGCTCTGAGAAGCTGTGAGACGGGAATGGGTATCCATGGGGATCGAAGAAATCTTCGCTGACTCCTGGTGGAAGTCACGGACAATGGACTCGATGTAGGCACGCTGAGAGAGGGAAATTGTGCGACGTGCACGATCCCTAGTTACCTGTATCCCTAAGATCCAGTGTAGTTCGCCTAGATCCGTAATTGTAAACGCTTCTCGTAGCTTCATCTTCACAAGGTTGATTAGGTCAAGACTGGAAGCAATGATGGTGAGATCGTCAACAGAAGTAAGGATAATGATTAGCTCGCTGTTGCGTTGACGAAAGAAGACCGACTGGTCTACTTCACAACGCTCCATGTCCAGAAGATCCTTCAAAGTCTTCCCAAATTTGATGTACCAGTAGCGGCCGCTTTGCTTCAGCCCATAGAGGGGTCTCTTCAGCTTGAGGACGGTGTTCTGAGGGCTCTTGGATAGAGGATAACTGGGAGGATGTTGTAGATAGATGACCTCGTTCTCAATGAGATCACCATTTAAATAAGCACCCTTCACATCAACTTGGTGTATTTCCAAGTCATAGCGAGCAGCCAGGGCAAGAGCGACGTGAATGGAGGAGAGACGAGTGACAGGGGCATAGGTTTCGGTGAAATTGACGCCGTACTGTTGAGTGAATCCCTGCGCCACAAGGCGCGCTTTGTATTTGTCAATTCCGCCGTGCTCGTTCTTCTTGATCTTGAAGACCCATTTGCAGCCTACAATGTTTGTGTAATCTGGAGTGGGAACGACATCCCAAGTGTCGTGCTCCATGAGGTTTTGAAGTTCCTCCTCAATTGCCCTTTTCCACTTCTCCCAGTCCTTCGACCTCCGCCAGACTCTTCGGCTCAACGCCCTCAGCCTCTGCCATTGCCGCTTCCATCAGTAGCCCTTCGTCATCGACAACGTCGACAATATTCGCCGCCTCGACACCTTCTTCCATCCCTTTGTCCAACATTCTCAACCCAGGAGGCAAGATCCCAGCATTCCTTCTACCTGTTTGAGTGAATTCACCTGAGAGAAGTTGCTTAACATATTGAGAGGGCTTAGGGACACGGCGAGGTCGTGAGTGAGCTGCAGGAGAGTTGTCGTCAGCGTTGACGGCAACTGTAGGTGCTTGTGGGTCCACGTGTGGGGTAGCCGAAATAGCCGGCGGATCCAGTTCGACGTCGGCTTGCTTATCTGAGTTGTTTGCTGTGGCAGTGTTGTGTGAGTTGGTGGGTCCGTCGTTGTTGGCTTCGACAACGCTCTCTCTCTCCCCCTCACTGCCAGCAGCAGCCTCGACAGCCGTGAACCATACCGACCGCTCAACCGTGACCATCCGCGTGGTTGGCCAGTATACGCGGTGTCCCTGGCTAGTGACAGCCTCTCCAACGTCGTTGTTGAATCCGACCCACTTCCCTTCTCTCGCCCTCGTTGCCAACTTGGAGCTGCTAGGGTCATGGACGTAGATGTTAGATCCCCAGATGGGTATACGCACAAGGTCTGGCTTTTGCCCATAAGCTACCTCATATGGCGTTTTCCCATCCAAAACACGCGTCGACGAGCGGTTTTTCAACCAGACGGCGTGACGAAGTGCTTCGGCCCACAAAAATTTCGGCAACCCACTCTCATGAAGGATAGCACGGACACGTTCGAGAAGCGTGCGGTTCAACTGCTCTGAGATCCCATTTTCTTCCGGCGTGTCATGGACAGTGACGCGATGTGCGATGCCTTTCATCTTAAGGTGAGTGGCGAATTCATCCCCCATGAACTCGCCTCCCCCGTCCGATGTTAGGATTTTAATGACAGCCTTCAAATGGTTTAGGATCCACACTTCATACATCAAAAATGACTCATAGACATCACTTTTATTGTGGAGAAGATACACATGGGTTAGGTGTGAGTAGTCATCTGTGAAGGTGACGAAGTATCGTTTACCACCTTTGGACTCGGTGGTAGCAGGCCCCCATACATCGGAGAAGATATTATCACCAAATGCTTTAGCGCGATCCCCCTGTCAACGCTTCGGCACTGATTTGTGAATAGCTTTAGCAAACACACAGGTGTCGCATTGAGTGTCCTCCCCGACATCTGTCAGTTCTACCCCTTTCACGAAGCCATTCTCGACAAGCTTGTGTGCTGCAGAGTGTGAAATGTGACCCATCCGACAGTGGAAATCATGCAAGGTAACCTTCTCCACCGCATTAGCCTCCCCAGGCCTGTCATTGACAAGTTTATACAGGCCATTGGACTTCGACACACTACCAACCATCCGCCCATGTGCATCTCGTATGACACCCTTTCCACCACCAAAGGTAATGCTATATCCTGCATCGTCGAGGCATCCAATGGAAATTAGCGTGTTGGACAGTTCCAGTACGTAGAGTACACCCGGGAGTTTGATGGTATGCTGACCAGCACCATCTAGGGTAATGGTACCATTGCCTTTACGATTCGCAGTCAAGATCTCGCGGTTGGCGGCACGGAAAGATCTTGGTTCACAAGCTTCGGGTGGACTATCAAATAAGGAGAGATCGGGTGTCATATGCTTCAAGCACCCGGAATCGAGGACACTAGAAGTCTTCGTATATGAATCCTTCTCATCAGAGACATGGTTTGCTACCCAGTTGATCAGGACCAAGTCACTTGAGGCAATATACCATTCAGCAAAACCTTCCTCGTCCATCTCTTCCTCCCCCTTGAGCTTGCACCATGACTCCGGAGACGAGTCAGAATCAGAATCAGGAAAGGGGTCATCGTAGGCATAATCGATGTCGGCAACAGGATCACAATAGTCTCCTGGACCAGCTACAACATCACGAAGAGGGTGATAAGCCTTCTTCACTTGCAGCCATACACTAGCCTTGCAAGCCGCTAACTCGCCATTAGTTTTCCACAACATACAGAGTTGGGAACCGTCAAGGGGTAGGCTATATCCCTTGACCTGAGAGCACAGGTACTCCTCGTCATCAAAAACACTGAGACCATTGACGACACTCTCATCATCAGATTCATCACTATCAGAACCCGCCTGCGCCATAAAGTCACAAATGGCATTCATGCGTGCATTGATCTCCTCCTCGGAGTTGAGAAGACCATCAGGAATATCTAGGAAGGAGCTGCCTGACGAGATGGAGCTACATTCATCCTCGTCCTTAGAGGAATCGGTATCAGAGACAGGGGTCAAATCAGGAAGGCCATCGAGGTAGTCAACCTCATCACCGAACACACTGGTAATGTCGGTTTCACTGTCGCTATCCGAGTCGCTGGACGACTTGTAAGACATTGCCAAGTATGCAAAGTCCTCCTCCTCAACGACATTAGCGCTTCCCTTCCCTTTACCCTTATCCCTGTCCTTTCCCTTTTCCTTCCCCTTATCCTCTTTTGGCTTATCGCCACCACCACCCTTCGTATCATCCTTCTTAGAAGAATCAGGGCAGTTTCTACGGATATGACCATGCTTGCCACATCCATAACATACAGGGCCTCTGCCCTTGCCCTTCCCATGGCTACCACCACCCGGCTTGGACTGTTCTGCAGATAGAGCAACATCCTTCGTCTTTGACTTCGACGAACTACCCTTGCCTTCCTGCTCGGTAAGAAACTCGTAGTGGCGACGGAGAGAGTTGACGAGATCCTCCGTGGAGATGGAGGAGTTCAGGAGGGCAGCGCTTTCGATCATGGTATTAGCAAACTTCTGGTATTCCTTGGGGATAACCTTCAGGACATGAGAGCGATGTTCACTATTGCTGATTTCTCCGCCGGCGTTGCGGATAGTGTCAATTATAGTATCATCCTCATCCAGGAATTTAACCAGATCAGCATTCACATCACAAGTACGAGCTTCCCACTTCACTTTCATCAATGAAACTTTCACTTCCGTCTTCACCTGCACCTCACGCACGAGGTTAAGCCAGATGTCACGAACAGTACGGGTGTTCTTCGTGACCTTTCGCAGGAGGTTATCGTCAAGACGGTCGCAGAGGACAGCACGGGCTTGGCTCTCAAGCTGAGTCCATTGATTATATAGAGAAAGTTTCGCATTAAAGTCCACTATACTGGTTTCACTTGGGTCTGGCATCGCGGGGGGAACATAGTGTAGATCAAATAGATGGGCGATGCCAGCAGCAGCAGTAGCGATATTCCAACGCTCTCGAAATATAGTGAAGTTGGAACCATTGGGAATGACTGTAGGGACTTTGGCGAAGTAGTCGGCACGATGCGAGAAGGTAGTTTGAGTAGTGAGAGGTACAGCGGGGGGTATAAAGCTATGAGGAAGTGGGGCTACTTCCTCAACAGTAGCTCTGAGCCGTGGCAATGGAGTATCATCACTGGGCCTCTCGCGAATGTCGATATCAGGCTCGGAGATGGATTCCTGAGCTTGCAGAGTGGCAGACATGGTAGGGAATTATATGGGGGTAAAATATCGATTGAGACGCAGCAATTAACGACAGTTATGTAGCGGGGCTCGGGGCCCATAACCTATAGAAATAGTAGAAATAGAAAGCGCTCGAGATGATCTGTAAATAGACAGAGAAGCTCAGAGTGCGTTACGGAGTAAAAGCGTCTATGTATATTCACCTGTAAATAGACAGAGAAGCTACGTAGTATGTAAGTAAACTAATAGATAAAGTGAATGAATAGAAGCTCACCTCAGAGCGCGTTACGGAGTAAAAGCGTCTGAGGTGGCCGAAAGTCCATGAGTCAGTATATAAGAAAAGACTGTGAGGGTACGTACATGTACCCTACCGATTGCCAAGAAAGAATGAGGTGGCCGTAGGCCAAACTACTACGAGTAAATAAGGAAAGTCAAAGCTATCTACTTGTGTCCATGTTTGTAACTAAAGAGACCGTCAAGGTATGTACTCCAACACCGACTACGTCCCAAGACAGGCCCAAGATCATCTACCGTACATCCTGTCTCCTGTCAATAGTCATCGCCATCGGAGAGTCAAGATTGCAAGAGGATTGAAGACCCGAAGTAGTACTTAACCGGAGTCATAATGCGCCAGCCTATGTAGTACTTTGATCTTTGGACTCCATCTGACGGATGGCCTAGTGGTACGGGTGCGTCACTGGTACCGGTGTCTGGACTCTGATGTCTCCAATATGATTCCCAGGTTGGTGAATCGTAGCACTAACGAGTGGCCTACTTGTTTGCCTGGATGAAGGAAGGAGATGGTAGAGACTGGGTAGAGACACGACATTTGCACAGGCACGCGCACTCTCGGTGCCTTAGAGCGGTAACCGGGCCGACTATCCTCAAAAGGTTGCAAGAGTCGAGATCCCACTCCCTACAGTTGATGTAAATGGTACGATTCTGCGTGGTTCGATGGCGTAGTTGGTTATCGCATCTGTCTAACACACAGAAGGTCCCCGGTTCGAGCCCGGGTCAAATCATCAATAGCTGTCTCGACCTGACTCTTTTTCCTTTGGTTTCTATGTACTTATTTCCTTAACACCGGCGTTTATTGAACCACTACATCTTAAATAGAGTATTCTAGCAACGCCTGGCAAATGTACTCCACAGGCAAAACTAAGCGATACCTGGCCGGTTCGCAGCAACGGTTTCTCCCTGTCCGAAATTCGCTTAGTTTTGGCCGTTCCTTGACTCGCTCCAAACTTCTTGATGAGCTCTCACCTTGGCTCCACCTCCTTTCACCATCCTTCAGACGCTCTTATAAGAGATCCTTTGCCTTCAGATTGTCTCGTATCCCATGCTCTACACCCACGACATGTCCAGAAGTCATTCCTGTACAGACATGAAGCCTATTAGCCTGTCCAGTGTGCTCTTCAGTATTCGGAAGGCGGTCTCACGGCAGCGCACATGACACTGTAAATACTATTCTGGCAACTGGTCCCTGCTCCGAACCGGCCAGGTATCGCTTAGTTTTGCCCTGTGGAGTACATTTGCCAGGCGTTGCTGAAATACTCTATTCAAAGATTTAAAGATTCTTGCTTACATATAAGATACCGGTTCTAATTATACGCCGGTACGATCAAGGGGGTAATGAAATGACATCACATTAAGGGAAATACAAATACTTATACAGGTACTTTTACTGCAATTTCCGGCTGAACCCGGGAGGCGCATGTCGCGGAGCCTAGTATACTACTACTACTACTACCACTACAATGTAGGTAGGGTTTTGAATAACACCGATATTATTATCCCGCTGCCGATTTCCGATTGGGGCCGATATCGACTGTCGACATGGACGAGGGCAGTGAATAGAACACTGAACAGGGCCTTTTGCTTCGATTTCGTGTTGCATTCGTGCTTCGTGCTTCATGCTTCGCAGTGCTTCGTGTTGTAGGTCGCGAGTAAGTAAGTAATTTCCGAGTCTGTCTCTGATGCCTCATGAGTAGGGAGTATGAATATTATATCGTATCGTGTGATAGGTTACAGCTGAACAGAATAGAACAGGGGAACAGGGTATATCATATCACCGTATGTCAAAACTATCCCTATTCCGATATCTGTGGAAGCGAAGAGGTGAATACTATGTAGCATATGTGCTCTACGTACTTCCCGCGAGCGTTTAGATATGGACACCAGTACCACTGGTGACACACACCCATAGCGTAGGCCCGTACCTAGTGGCCATCCGTCGGGAGTTCAATTATGTACTTCAATCTTCTTACTTGCAATCTTCAATCCCTTCATTCTCCGATGGCTGTTGCCAAACGTTGACAGGAGACTGGCAGGATATATGGTAGATGATCTTGGAGTCTGGACCTGTCTTGGGACATACTTGGACGTAGTCGGATTTGTGGCAGAAATGCAGAGCCCTAGCTGAGCTGAAACCACGGCAAGCAGGCAGGCAAAAGGGTAGTGGGGTATAAAAACTCGAGGGTTGGAGGGGAGGGGGTCGTATTACTACTAACGTGTTGAGTTTTACTAGGTGAACTACGTATTACGGTCATTATGGCGACAACTACAGCGACTACGACTACCATCGAGACTCAAGGTTCCGAGGAGGTTTCGGTATGTATAGTTTTTACTTACTTACCGCAACCTCAGGCTCACTCGTGACGGGGGAAAAGCTCTCCCCATCTCCAGGTTTAGATTCTTCAGAGATATCGAAACCTTCCAACACCTCCACCGACCCGGACACCGGCACTGACATAAACAAATGCCGCACACTCATCGAAAACCTCCTCTCTCAATGTAACGTCCCCCTCAAAAAAGGAACACCTCTCGATCCGGGGTTTTACAGAGAATGTCAAGATATCCTCCTCTCGGAATACTTCAAACCCTCTTCCTCCTCCCCCTCCCAAGTCTCCCTCTCCCCGTCCCCCGAGTCCCCCTCCTCCGAGTCCCTAATAACCTTCTTCACCCCCTACCTAACCCTCGGCGTTCGAATGGCTTCCACAGCCTACGCCCACGTCTCCGATACCCGTACCAGAATCTACGTCGCCCATTTCACCGCCCTCCTAGTTTGTCTAGACGATATCTTCCCCTCAGATTCGAGGGCTCCAGAGGTGTTTAGGGTAGGGCTTCACTCAGAAGTAGGGACGGAGGGTAAGGAAGGCCCGGGGTTCAACGAGAGGTTTATTAGGGGCCTAGACCAGAACAACGTGGTTCTTGAGGCTGTTGCGAGGTTGTTGAGGGATACGGGGAGGTTCTTTGGGAGGGTACAAGGGAACTTGATCGTCACTTCCGCTTTGAATTATGTTACTTCCCTCGAGATGGATGAGGGGATTGGGGAGGTTAAGGTATGTGAAAGTCTTTTTTAGTCCGGAGATCCTTGTATTTGCCCAGGACCGTGCATAACGTGAATGACGCTGATGCTGAGCACTACAGTTAAGAGAAAACTCCATCCGGTTCGCGTTGTTCTGTAGGAGTATGTCGGGGATATCAGAAGCTTTCGCGGCGTTTATATTTCCTCCGAATATTCCGTTTACGACTTATATTCAAAGTTTTCCGGATTTATATATCTACGAAAATTATATCAAGTAAGTGTTCGTCTTTCCACTCCTCCCCCTCTCCCCCCTTCCTCCTCCTCCTTCTCCTCCTTCTCCGTACTCACACAACTCCCCCTCTCTGTCCCCCAGCGACGTAATATCCTTCTACAAAGAATCCCTCTCCTCCGAAACCTCCAACCTCGTCTCCATCCTCTCCACCACCCAACCATCCCTATCAAAATACTCCATCGTCCAACAACTCATAGACGAAACCGCCTCCGCAAACACCAACATACGGAATTTGTTGGGCTCTGATCCGAGTGGGGAGGCATTGGATGCTTATGATAAGTTTAGAGTGGGTTTCGTTCAGTTTCATGTTGATTCGGAGAGGTATAGGTTGAGGGAGTTGTTTGGGGAGGGGGTTGTTGAGTATTATTAACTTATAACTTGCTGGTGAACTTGAATCTGAGCTGGAAGGTTTACTGTATACTACTTATGTTCCGTCAGGGCCCTGGACGTTTGCTGGTCCTATATAACTCATTTATTCATTTACATATTCACAGAAAAATTTGTTATGGTAGTTCTATATCTCATACACGGTCATCTTACTGTAATTGTAATCTGATTATAGTACACTTGCAATGTTTCTGCATAAAGGCATAGAGGAAGCCCTAGAGTTGGGTGGAAAAACTGTTTTCCTGGTGGATTATGATTTGACCCGGGCTCGAACCGGGGACCTTCTGTGTGTTAGACAGATGCGATAACCAACTACGCCATCGAACCACATCTCGTAATATCATTTCCATTGATTGTGGGGAGTGGGATCTCGACGATCTCGACTCTAGTCTCTTGCGACCATGGTCAGCCCGGTTACCGCTCCGAGCACCAAGGATTGTTAATTGTTTTCATTTGTGCGCGTGGCTGAGATGTCACATGTCAATTGCAAACGTCGCGCCTCTACCGTCCAGTATAGTATGTAAAGATGGTTTACGAGCTACAAATTCAATTGTTCAAGATGAGGTGGTAGATCGAAAAAGGCCCAGGGACAGGAACCGAAAACTAAAACTACTATCTGACGTCATTGATCTTCGCTCTCATGGATCCGGCCCGCGCTTCCGACAATTAATCGAAATCCCTAACCCTCCTCGGAGTCAAATACCCCTAGGGCCCAACGAAACAATCGTCCAATACAGCCATCGTATACTGACTGATCAACCTATGTGTATTCTGCGACGGGTGGCCAGCTATAGATACCGATACCAACCGGGTGAACGCGGGAACAAAAGAATGAATGAGCAATCAGTAGGAAGGCCTTTGACAACGGAACCGAAATCGAAATGACAAAAAGTACTCACGTATCCAAAATACACTATGTTCAGGATCATCACACCCACCTACGATCGTATTAGCGCTGATTAGACACGTTGCGTTTCCTCGGTATCCGAAGGGTGTGGGGGTTGTTGAGATGGCTGTGAATAATCTGGGGTGGGGTGGGGTGTGCTTAGTTTCGGTTTCGAGTTATCGAGATCTGGGATCGACCTTCCTCCCCCTCCCCTTGGAAGGAGAAAGGAAAGGGCCGTAACTCGGAAGAATGAGGGTGCGTAGTAACGTACCTTTCCAGATTCACAAAAGCAACATTAGTCCCGTTTATAACATTTGATTCACGGAGATATCCAAAGAGTCGGTTTTGTAACTCGTCGATTTCGGGGGTGTGTTTGTACATCTGTCATGCATAAGGGACAGTTCAATGAGATGAATTGAAGGGGTTAGAAAGCAAAAAACGTACCCCATGAATGAGGATGTTCGTAGCGCCGTTGGCTTGGAGTTCTCCGAGTTTCGTAACCTACATCATGATGTGCGATAAGAAATCTATCATTTCCTCGTATAATCGTCAAGGGAGTGTAGATACTGACATAGGTGTTGTATGCGACATCTGGATCGCCGCCCGCTGCGTCCAAAAAGATGTCCATACCATGAACACGACCACGCTAGTCATGTTTAGAAGCGGATTACTCACCGATCTTGTATTGACCATCGTCACTTGACAAGAGAAAGTGTGTAAGTGGAGTTTTCTAATAACAACGGGCGGATGAAACGAAGAGAAGAAAGAGGGTTTCTTACTTGATACCAAACGCTACTGTGTAGAGCGTCTCATTTGGAACTAACGCGTCGAGGAACTTTCCCTGAAGGAGGAATAACCTGATGTTCATTCAGTGGGTTTTGGGGTTTCGTTCGCTATACGAAAGGACTCCACACGCACGCTGTCTCGGAAACGAAATCGGTCCTTTGTATTCCCTATTTCAGAAAAGTATAGAATGAAGGAGTCAGAGTCAAAAAGCGCGCTAGGAATGAAGATATTGTTAACAATCACACACCGTTTTGTTATTCGGAGAAGTTGTATTCCAGGCGAAGTTGTCGATGACTGCACCTCCCCATGCGTACTACATACATAAAAAAAATCAACTATCAATAAGGTAACAAACGCAAAACTTCGGAAACATATGTATATACGTACATTCAACAACTTAGCACTCAACTCATTCGCCAGATCTTCCACCCAGATGAATCCATTACTAGCACGTCTGTTCTCTGTCGTACGTGCACCCGCAGAGGGAGAAGGTGGCCATAAGATCGGCGGAACGGGGATTGTCCCGTTTGCTTTTTTTTTTTTTTTCCGTCGGTTTCGAGTTGGAAGTATCAGTGAAGGTTACATTCAACCTGTCAGAACTCGAACTACACTTGGATCTGAGGGCTGACATACATACCTCCATTAGATGTCCATGAATCTCCAAAAGCAACGATGGTCCTGGAATATAAACACAGGAACATAGTATACATTTTGGTTTAGTATCGATTTTTAGTCTGTTAATCTGGAAAAAGTAACGCAGTACATACCTAATCAAATCCAGCTGTATCCCCGTATTAACCTCAGTAAAATTCTCCGAAGATAGATCACCGCATAAAGGTTGGATAGCGAGGGTTATAGGGGACGTGCTGTTTATGAGGACAGGGAAATTTTTTTGCGTTTGCGTTTGAGTGGGTGACAAGGATTGGGAGGTTGTGGGGGTTATGGTGAAGGATAAGGAGAGGAGAAGAAGGAGGGTGGATTTGAAGAGCATTGTTTCCGAGTCGATGGAACGGGATGGGATGTAGGTAGACCAACCAAGAAGGAAACAAAGAAGAAGGGGGTTGATTTATATGTATCGTCGACTGAAATAAAACGACAGACGACAAACATACCGGATTCCATATTGCTATATGACGTCTTCCAGAATCCAGAATCCAGATACTACCGGAGTAGACGAACATTAGAGTAAACCAGCCACCGGGTCGTACCAGGTGACTAAATTATGAATTCTCGAGTCTATACGAGAAAGAGTATCGGTACCGGTTCCTGCAGGTTCCTTCAAGGCTACGGCAAGGCTACGGTGCATGTGTGTAAGTTAACGGACCGTTGGAACCGCGAAACCCGCTGGATGATTTCAGGCGTTGGGCAAGTGACCTGTGGAAAGTGGCAAGTATAAGCGAGTGTGACTGTGTGTAGCAGTGAAAGTGAACGAAGGTATGCAAAGTTTAGGTATGGTTGTTCTGAGGAGTGAAAATAGAGATGGATTATGGAAGGGCTTAACGTCTTTGGCTTAACTTACCGGTGTTCATGGTAGTGCTACCCCAGTCTAACGCCTCTTGAGGTCCGAGGAGCATTTCCCGCTTAGTGTCGGTTTAGTACCAGGTAGGATTCCGGCCATGTAATTCATAGAGGTAAGATAGAATTGCAGTTTACTGGGTCAACGTACGACCTCCTCGCTGTGAAAACAGTCCTGGACCACTCCTGGTCCGTGCGCCAACCACACACATGACCGTGCGACCCCTTCCCTCCCCTATATATCCCTCCCCAAGAAAAAT
This sequence comes from Neonothopanus nambi, assembly GCA_003987895.1. NCBI lineage: Eukaryota > Fungi > Basidiomycota > Agaricomycetes > Agaricales > Omphalotaceae > Neonothopanus > Neonothopanus nambi. The sequence continues at coordinate 63,490 of RCHF01000230.1, forward strand.
TGTTTTCCTTCGATTCTTCCACAATCAAAAACGCCAATGACGATAACTCTGGTGCAATTCGTTGAGCTTGACCCCCTCTCGCGTATGTGTGTAGTGTGGGTCAGCGTTGACATTGTCCGTTCGGCACCGATACCTTGTTACTTTTTATAGGGACGGGCTGGTTTTTTCTGATGGCGTTCTTTTTTGATTGTGGAGGAAGGTGCGAGGGGTTTGGTGATGGGTTTTGAGGAGGGAGGAGGGTAGAAGGGGGGAAAGAGGAGGGGAGGGACTGTGTGTTGTTATTGCGTAGAGTGAATGTATGCTACGTGGTTTTGTTTTGCTCGATGTCGACGGTCGGCTACCTGTAACTTTCACAAGTTCCAACTTTATCATCTTCTCCTTCATTTCCTTTCATGCTTCAACGCAATCTCCAACGTCTTTTCCGACCATCTTGCTCTGTCAAGGACAATACCACCTAATACCATCCGGTCTGACTACGCTTCTAATATGCCACCCATTTACACTAGGAGATGGCCTCCTTCACGAGTTCTCGCTTCGAATCAGTGAATATACCGCTTCCAGGGCGGAAGTCAGTATCTCGGAGGAAGAAGTAGCTATGAGTGAGTGACTCATATGCAAGACGTATCATCCGATGAGTTCTGAGGGAGAGTTTGAGGCTCGCTTCGTCGGACATCTGGGTATTCTTTTCTGAGAGAAGTTGAGGTGGATGATAGATTATATAGGTAGGATGGGAGAAGAAGTGGACAACGGAGGGTGATGAGAATGTACCAATCTATATCGTCCGACGCTAAATCAACCTCACCACGGTTCAAGCAATACAAATCCATTTTCCATAAGCTAAGAATACAAGTACAACAACGAAACCACAAGAAACAGGAAGTATGTAAAAGAACCTACCAGTGCAGACGATGAGTCGGGCACTGGTATCCGCTCGGATTCTTGAACAAGTATAGCTGGTGATAGTCCTCCGCATCCCACCACGGGCCAGCCTCCAGGATTTCGGTAACAATCTTCTCACCCTTGGGGGTGAAATGCTTCTCTTGCACTTCGGCGGTGACACGCTTTGCCACTTCGAGCTGGTCGGCGGAGTTTGTGAAGATCGCGGAGCGGTATTCTATAAAAGCAGGTATAGATTAAGTGGCAGGGTACGAAGCGAGTAAGACAGGGAACTCACGGGTGCCAGTGTCGTTTCCTTGTCGGTTGATAGTCGTAGGTTCATGGGTACGGTAGAAGAATTCTAGACAAGAAATATGAGAGACTTGATTGAAATACGAAAGGCGACAAAATAACGCACCGACAAGCTCAGCATACGACACAATCGCAGGATCAAATTCAATTCTCAAAGCTTCAGCATGGTCCGTTATCCCAGAGCAAACGGTTCTGTAATCAGGGTTCTTGGAGCTCTCCTTTCCACCTGTGTAACCCACAGCAGTCTTCAGAATACCCTTGTTCTGAGAAGGTGGGTAGTGCTTCAGGAAGATGTGCTCGACGCCCCAGAAACATCCAGCAGCAAAGGTCGCGACTTCGGGTGTAGATGATGCTGTTATATGGGTATTTCCATGAAAATCGTAAGATAAACGAGGATAAGCAACGAATATGGAGGACTCACATGAAGACATGGTAGCACGGAAAGCAGATGGATCTATAGGCGTTCCAGAAAAGAGAGATCGCAGACGTCCTAGCATAACGAAGCTTGATATGAGTGTTTCGAATGGAATTTTCTTTCCTCTAGACTGACAATGATTTCGTTTAGCAGGAAAGAATGCGGAGTGTGTAGGTCGTCGTAGTTCAGACAGATTAGTAGTGAATTTTCGGTTTTATACTTCCAAGGCACGTGATCGATTCGTCATGCTTAATCAGAAACGCGTCGCGTCACGTCAGCTTTTGCTCAGCCTTGTCGGTAACCACCATGTTGATTGGTTCGACTGCCACAGCATTCCCAAGCTACTAAGTATAGCTTTGACGGTGTTCCCATCTAAGGTGTACCCGAAGGTAAGCAAACATCATTGATTCTTGAATTTGTACACTACGAAACATTTACACATTTCAACAAGAAAGTACAATAGATCTCATGAACGCCCGTTACGCCTTCTCTGCATATACTCGTCTCTCTTCCGTTGCATTTCCTCTTCCTCTATATTTCTAATAGCCTCGAATACAGCTCCAAGTGTGACCCACCAGAAACTTTTCGCACCAAAGACTGGTTTCTTTCTCTGCGAGTACACCACAGCTACTCGGAATGCGAAGAAAGCGCGCGCGAGACTTTCCTCAAGCGTGCATTCCTCGTCCCCCGCAAGGCTGTCGCGAACTCCACGCACCAAAACATCCGTTTGTTCCCTTAGTTTCGCCATATGTTCCAACCTCTTCGCAGGCTGTGCAGTATTGGCTACGATCGTCCCAACTACCGCCTCCTCCTCTGTCAGCATAGCGGCTCGACTCCGTGAGAGCGTATGCATACTACAGATGGTTTGTAATTCGGAGCGATAGCTGATGAACATACCGTGGATATCAGATGTGTTGCCAAAGTCTTCTTCGAGGTCCAAGTACTCCGACACGTGCGCTTCGATGACCTGATAAATCTCATCGTCAGTGTCAAGAGACGAGGTCTCCATGACGCTGACGAGTTCGTCAACGTCATCATCCTCGACGTCTTCCCTCGCAAACCGTCTCCTTTGATTTCTTCCTGTTTGTTCTACATTTCGCGCGCTCACGGGAAGGTCGATATCTCTGAAAAGCTTCCCGATGGCTCGTTGACTTGGGTAGTACCTGGTTCTATCGAGTTCTTCCATCGTCTCTGGGGCGTACCAATCCGGTAAAAGCTCGCTGTTTCGTCGGGGGATTTGACCGATCGGGACTGGGTTGCCGGATTTGGGGTAGTCGACTGCGAGGCTGTGGAGGTCTGCTAGGGTGATACAGTCAGGATGGAAGATTGATTGGGGATTTTGGTCGGCGAGAATACGCCAGGTGATGGATATGTAACCCAAGACCTAAAAATGAAGGGGGAAGGGGTCAGCTCGGGATTATGTTTGGAAGAACGATGTGTTGTTGGAGGCTTACATCGGATGTAATGTATTCCATCACAAAGTTCGCGATGTCTTCGCGCTGGCAAGGACGGTCGAGCTCTTTTCGAGGAGCGGCGGGATACATACTTGGTTCCCGGATTCGACTTGGATCTACCCAGAATTTGGGCAGCTCATCGAGAGGAACGAGATTATACTCGTCACCATCGAGATCTCCGCCCCCGAGGCAGGAAGACATGGAGCGGTCGCCTGTTGGCAATTGTGTTCAATCAGCAAGATTACATCTTGTGTGTAGATGATATGCTCTTACCGTTTGTTGAGAAAACTAGAGTGTTTGCCAGAGGTTCTTTATCGAAGCAAGAGCCTGGTCTAGGAGCTCCAATAGCGTGGACAATTTGAACGTCTCCGGGGTGTATAGTCGGGGATCGAGACACGAGGCATGGCCCGCTGAGGTATTTCGCAGGGCGCCCATCGATGGGTTTGATGTATACAAATACCTCACCCTCGTCAAGTTCACGATGAATGTCGGCGATACCAACGAGATTGTAGGCTCCCGGGACAGGGATACGAGCTATATGCCAGATGCGGGTGAGTATAGTTATTTGATAATGGTATTGAGTAGCTCACCTCGGTGCTTTAACAGGCGAAGAACATGGTTAGTTGCGTACTCAAGCACTTTATCAACGAAAGGATCATAAATCATCGATATTCCTAGCTTGACGAGGTTCCCTAGTACGGACGGGAGACGGAAGGAAGCTCCCAACCCGTGCATTTGGAGAAAGGGACCCGCGCGCTCGAAAGACTCCATGGAATCATGCGCGTCCTGCACTGCGAGGTCTTGGTAGTGCTTGAACGTCTCATAAGGTACACCGAGACCTTCGTATAGCATGATTAACGGCCGGTTTAGGAAGAGCCTAGAAAGAAACTTTCATTAGCAATCTTTCACGCTACGGATAAAGTACTTACACTCCAGGTTTATCGAAGACTTTTGCAATCTCAATGGTTTTTGAAGGTGCGCCGGTGAACTTGATCATTGACGGTCTTAGGCAGACTGTCATGCCCGAAAGCCGGTAATCTACGCTGAGCATGCCTTTAGATCCGAGGAAACGAATTTGAAGTGCTCGTGCGTAGTCTTCAAGAGGTATTTTTCGTCCGCGGCGCCTTATAGCCTGTCGGTCTGCGTGCAATCTTTTCGCGAACGCGGGCGACATGATGCCTACACCATCGGTATGGTTCCATTTATTGCCTTGTACATCAAAGGAGTAGATATCTGGGATTTCCTTAATGTTCTCCACCTCCGTGTAAGTGGGATCTGTAGTTGTAAATCCTTGACTGATCCTGGCAGCATAGCGAGCAGGACAGTAAATCAAGCGCTGGTCGAATGACAGATCGGAGAACGAGCCTAGGCTTTCAATGATGCTCGGCACGTCCACCGTGCGCCCGTTCTCCACGAACGGTGTCATAAACCACACTGCATGCTCTTTTAAAGCCGACTGAGAGTACGCAAGGAAGCTGAACTTGCGCCCACCGACTACCAACCCTTTGGATAAAATCGGCCCGACTCTTGTCTGGACAAAGTCCGGCCCGTTCACATCCCGATTGAACTGTAACTTTAGACGCCCTTCGTCGAGGAAGGAAACTCGAATGAAATTTCCTCGATTGTGCGGAGCGTAGCTTCGTATGACCCTATTGGAACGCTCGGGCATGGGACCCTCGATGAACCTCCCTGTAGGCGTGATCTGAACGTGGAGGCAGTAGAAGAGACTGTCGTCCTGACGCGTGAGTGCTATTGGTGAGGTGATCCTATCATGGTCGCGTCGACATTCCTTTAAGCAGGATCTGAGGGAGCGGCGGTCGTCCCCCGGGTACCAGTACAGTTGTTGAACCTTGTACCCGAAATTCTGCAGCACACTCGAGACGTAGTCTATACCTCTAACACCCATCTTCCTTGCGTCGTGCATCAGACGCTCGATCTCTGGACGCATCTCGAAGATCTCTTTCGGGTCTACGGAATGGTTGTGCACAAGGGATTCAACTTGGACTGCGGTGATGAAGTCTAATGATGGCAGCCAGTCAAAGAATGTCTGAAGAGCGGGGGGGGAGAAGAGGTTTCGGTGTTCGATGGGGTAGTAGTAGTCGTCAATGGGGATATTAAGGCCTGCGATGCCTGCTAAGTGCTTGAACGTCTGGATGTCGGTGGATGATTGACAAACCAGGCGGAGGGAGAGGGATGTGTAAGGTGCTACATCTTCATGAGGGCGCCCATTGAGATCCTTCAACGGAAGTGCTCCATAACGAAAATTAGGAGGTCGGTTTGTTGGTGGAGGAAATGGGAGTGCGTTCTTTTCGAACGATGGGGGTGTAAGAAGGGTGAATAGAATGACTGGTTCGTTTGGGGAATACATGTTCGTTGCGACATAATCGATTTGCGAATAGTTAATGATAATGTGGAGGAGAGAAGAATTAGCACCTCCGATCGCCTGCGAGATGAGGTTTGAGATGCTCATGTCATTGATCGGCCCCGGGGGTATGTCCACAGACAGCTGCCTGTTGACATTGTTGAAGGATACCTTCGCCTTGGTGGCACATTGATATTCCCACTCAACGGAGTAAACCTGATCCCGACAGTCCCAGCCAAGCTGTATCTGAGAAATGGACACAGTTTCATTGCTGAGAATGTTCGAGACACGCTCTCTTTCCTCCACCACCTGAGGGTCAAAATAAGGAGTGTTTCGGATGTTGATAAGGATATCATCCGCGGGGCCATTGCCTTGCGTACTCTTCTTGAAGGCTATCCGCTTACTCTTCACGGTGATAAAACGACGATGGTACACACTTTCGTCACCGTACTCTTGGAGAAAACGTTCGCCTGTATCAGCGAACGGTACGGTCAGTATTCCACAGCCACTATGGGTCCTACCAGGTCCGCCGCCCCTCTTGGCTTTGAAAAGACGAACATGGAAGTTGATAGGCATGCCAGTGCTATATTCGGGTCGGTGGAGCTCGACTGCAAGAGCACGGATAACATCGTGCTGTGTCGCGAAATAATCAATGTTGCGCATAAAGATGTCCATTGCTAGAGGGGGAAAGTGGAATGACCGGGAGATTAGCATGCATTATCTCTAGCTTATTATGTCGCTTCCGAACCCATGACAAAGGAAGGTTTAGGTTTCAGCCCCAAATGATGCTTTGATGGTGGTGTACAGGTGATCAGACACGATCCAAATAGAAGAACCCATTCATTGGCGCAGGATAAGTGCTTCCGGAGTATCTTTTTGAAAGCTATTAAAGAACGTGTAATCCTTACTAGGATTCATCCCTAATCTTAGTATAAGTCATGTAGACTCTGAAACTTGAAGACAAAAATTCCCAATACCGAGAGGAGGTCTGGGCGCTGGTGGGTCCAATAATCAAGAGCACCGAGTCAAAGCGCTGCAAGCCTGAGAATACGGCATGTGTTCGGAAAGCTTAGAAATATACTACTTACAGATCTAGTGTATTCATATCCATTTTTTTCCTTCTAAGCGCGGGAGTATTGTTCGGAGAGATTGCCATCTAACACGGAGAGGAATACCTTCCGTTCAGTGCCCTTGTTGATGTGGATCTATTCAATCCAGTTTTCGGCTCAATCTATCCCTGGATTCTATGAACCGTGAAACAGAAGAGGAAAGTCAGTTCGCGGCGAATCAAGGCATGGGCCACGAAAGCTGTATATCGGCATCTCGGCGATCACGGAGACTAGAGTTAATGCGGACTTCAGTCTGAGTTTGAAATTTACTTCTCAAAAACTTCTACCACCAATTTCCAAGGGGGTGGCGGCCTGTGGTTCCGTGATATCCGGTCGGTCGGTCGGTCGGTCGGGTGGGTCCTTAAAAAAAAAATTTGGGTCAGATTTTTTTTCATGTTTTTACCAGGTCTCCTGCCCCTAAGAGTGATGTTACCAGATTTTTCGTAGCTAAGAGTACTGTATTGTGCACCCTTCCTAGGTTCCTGCATAATTCCAATGGGTCCATGACAGTCAAATGGTGTGTGCGAGGAAAAGCAACGTCAGTCTAAGCGGCGCTTACATACTGATTACAAATGTACCTACTACTTTGGGCAATATCCGGTCATGTGATATTACTATACATAGTGATATATTCCCACGCCGGTCGGTCGGTCGGCTCTAGGTGTGCTTAAAAAAAAATTCGACCCGATATATTTTTCTCAAATCCCGCCACCCCCTTGATGGGGGTGCTGTCAGTTGGTCCTCCAAGTCCCAGACCCTCGTCTCTCTTTCTACAGCGGAATCGGAGTATGTGGCGGCAACTGAAGCGTCAAAGGAGGGTATTTGGATCCGCTCTTTGATCTTTCAGATCTTTGAGCCTACTTTCACAGTCATCGGCTCCTCTCCCACTGATCTTAACTCAGACAACCAGGCAGCGATTGCTATCTCCCGTGACCATCAGTTCCATGGTCGTACCAAGCACATCGACGTTCGCTACCATTTCATCCGGTTCGTCATCGAAGATGGGAAGATCCGCCTCCTTTATTGCCCAACAGAGGAGATGGTTGCGGATGCGTTGACGAAGGCGCTTCCTAGCGCCAAAGCGAAACATTTTGCAGTCAAACTTGGACTAGGTCCGGTTTGAGGGGGAGTGTTGGAATATGGACTCTGGTACTTACAAACACGGACTCTAGTAGTTATGCTTTGACTTTCCTTTCTCGTAGTTGTAGCTTGGCTATATGCCAAGACATCTTTTCTTATTATCTGAAGGGTACTCATACATACCCTCCCAGTCTTCTTATATATTGATTCTCGGACTCTCGGGCACCTCAGACGCTTTACTCCGTAACTGCGCTCTGAGGTGAGCCCTTCATTACTTCTTTCTATTATTAGACTTACTTATGTTACTTCGTAGCTTCTCTGTACATTTACAGGTAAATATACAAAGACGCTTTACTCCGTAACCGCGCTCTGAGCTTCTCTGTACATTTACAGATCATCTCGAGCGCTTTCTATCTTTTTATATCTCTATAGGTTATGGGCCCCGAGCCCCGCTACATAACTGTCATTTAAAATTTTGCTGCGTCTCACTTAATTCCCCAAAATAATTCCCCACCATGTCCGAAGCCTCCAATGCACCCCGAGATTCCGTCTCCGACATCGATATCCGTGTTAGGGACGAAACTCCGTCAACGTGACTCAAAGCCACCGTTGAGGAAGTCGCCCCACTCCCTCGTGGTTTTGTATCCCCCGCTGTACCCATGACTACTCAGATGACTTTCTCTCACCGTGCCGACTACTTCTCCAAGGTACCTACTGTGATTCCGGATGGTTCTAACTTCACTATCTTCCGTGAACGATGGAACATTGCTGCCTCTGCTGCTGGTATTTCTCACCTGTTCAACATGAACTACGAGCCCCCCCAACCCCCTGATCCTGCAGACTACAAGGCTGTTGACTACTCTACAAAGCTGGCTATCTACAACCAGTGGACCCAGCTCAAAAGTCAAGCCCGTTCCGTTCTATGTGATCGCCTCGATGATAACCTCATGCGGAAGGTCACCAGGAATGCCCATACTGTCCGTGACATTTGGCTCAACCTTGTCCGTGAGGTGCAGGTGAAGACCGAGGTGAAGGTTTCGATGATGAAGACCAAGTGGGAGTTGCGCACCTGTGGTCCGAAGGCGAATGTTATCAAGTTCTTGGATGAGGATGAGATGATCATCGATACTATCCGCAATGCCGGCGGAGAAATCAGCAGTAGCGAACATTGTTCCCATGTCTTGAAGGTCCTCCCAAGGGAGTACCGACTGTTCGCTAACACCATGATCGAGAATGCTGCGATGGTCAACACCTCAATCTCTACCAGACCAATGCCACTAGTGTCTTCGGTGATGAGGTTGATTACCTCGATGGGCTTCCTGACTTGTATCCTGTCTCCGACATTGATTCTTCTGATGACGAGAGTGCTGGCGACACTCGCTTCTCCTGGATGTCTATTCCCAATGTTCCTGAAGGTCCCCTCAACTCTGCAGAGGAGATTGATGCACGTATGGATGCTATTCGTAGCTTCATGGCGTGTGCGGGTTCTGATTGTGATGAATCCAATGACGAAGAGAGCATCGATGGTCTCAGTGTATTTGATGCTGAGGAGCGTCTCTTCAACGAGGTCGAGGAGCATCGTCTGCCCCTCGATGGTTCCCAGCTTCGCCAGCTGTGGAAGGCGAACGGCGAGATTGCCGCTCGCAAATGTGCTGTATGGCTCCAGTGGAAGAAGGCATTTCATCCGTTTCGAGACGTTGTGGCTGGTCCAGTGGACTACAGTAACCCTGTAGAAGACATCAACTATGCCTGTGATGATGTCACTTGGTCTGAGTGTGGTTCCGAAATGTCTACGGAGCTATGGTGTGACCTTGAGGAGGAGGAAGGGATTGAGGACCTGTACATCGCTTCAAGCGATCTCGTGTTGGTTGATTGGGTTGAGGATGGATGCACTGTTGACCATGTATCTGATGATGTGGAGGTGCACACAAAAACGTCTCGTGTCCTCGACTCGGGCTGCTCCAAGCATATGACTCCCGACTTATCCCTATTCGATTCTCCACCCAAGGAGTGCGAACCTAAATCTTTCCGTGCTGCCAATCGCGAAATTCTCACTGCAAATCGCAGAGGTGATGCTACTGTACCATTAAATGGCCCAGGTCAGCATCGTATCAAACTACCTGGTGTGCTCTATGTACCTGAACTATCCAACACCCTCATATCTGTTGGATGTCTCGATGATGCTGGATACTCCATTACATTTGGTGGTGGGAAGGGTATTATCCAGGATGCTAAAGGGCAGGTGGTTGGGACTGTTACTAAGTCAAACGGACTGTATAAACTCATCAGTGATGGGTCAGGAGAGGCAAATGCTGTTGAGAAGCTTACCCTACACAAATTCCACCGTCGTATGGGTCATATCTCGCGTTCTGCTGCTCGGAAGCTTGTGGAGAATGGTTTCGTCGAAGGCGTGCAGCTTACAGACAAGGGTGATGACTCACAATGTGAGTCATGCATGTTTGCGAAGGCGGTTCGTAAGTCGGTGCCAAAGCGTCGACAGGGGGAACGCGCTAAGGCATTCGGCGAGAACGTCTTTTCTGACGTATGGGGTCCTGCTACCACAGAATCCAAGGGCGGGAAGCGGTACTTTGTCACCTTTACAGATGACTACTCCCGCCTCACCCATGTCTACCTTCTCCGCAATAAAAGCGATGTGTACGAGTCGTTCCTGATGTACGAAGCATGGATCCTGAACCACATGAAGGCTGCCATTAAGATCCTTACATCGGATGGGGGAGGCGAGTTCATGGGGGATGAATTCGCCACTCACCTTAAGATGAAAGGTATCATACATCGTGTCACAGTCCATGACACACCTGAGGAGAATGGTATATCGGAGCGGCTGAACCGTACCCTTCTCGAACGCGTCCGTGCCATCTTGCATGAGAGTGGGTTGCCGAAGTTTTTGTGGGCCGAAGCACTTCGTCACGCCGTCTGGTTGAAAAACCGCTCGTCGACACGTGCATTAGATGGAAGAACGCCGTATGAGGTCGCCTATGGGGTAAGGCCGAACCTCGCGCATGTCCCAATCTGGGGCTCCACCGTCTATGTGCACGATCCGAGTGGTTCCAAGCTGGCAACGAGAGCGAAGGAGGGTAGATGGGTTGGATTCAACAACGATGTGGGGGAGGCAGTAACGAGCCAGGGCCATCGTATTTATTGGCCCACCACACGTTCCGTTACCGTCGAACGCTCAGTTTGGCCTACAGCCGTCGAAGCAGCAGCTGGCAGTGAGGGGGAGAGAGGAACCGAAGTCGCAAACGGCAACGTTGTTGGACCTACAAACTTACACAACACTGCCACGCTAAACGAGCCGGCTAAGCGAATCGACGCCGAGCCGGCTGCTTCGGCTAATCCGGCTACCCCACAATCGGACCCACAAGGACCCATAGTCGCCGTCAACGCTGACGACGACGTTCCTGCAGCTCCATCACGCCCGCGTCGTGTCCCTAAACCCTCCCATTATGTTAGGCAGCTCATTTCTGGTGAATTCACTCAAACAGGCCGAAGAAATGATGGAATTTTACCTCCTGGGCTGAGGATGTTGGACAAAGGGAGGGAAGGAGATGTCGAGGAGGCCGGCGTTGTCGACGTCGTCGATGACGAAGGTCTAATGATGGAGGCTGCTATGGCAGAGGCTGAGGGTGTCGAGCCTAAGAGCTTGGCAGAGGCTAAGAGGTCGAGGGACTGGGAGAAGTGGAGGAGGGCCATTGAAGAAGAGCTTCAAAACCTGATGGAACACGATACCTGGGACGTCGTTCCGACGCCCGAATACGCCAACGTCGTGGGCTGCAAGTGGGTCTTCAAGATTAAGAAGAACGAACACGGTGGGATCGATAAGTATAAGGCGCGTTTGGTAGCGCAGGGTTTCACCCAACAATACGGTGTCGATTTCACAGAAACTTATGCCCCTGTAGCTCGCCTCTCTTCCATTCGTGTCGCCCTCGCTCTAGCTGCCCGCTACGACCTAGAAATCCATCAAGTGGACGTGAAGGGCGCGTACCTGAACGGCGATCTCATCGAGAACGAGGAGATTTATTTGAAGCATCCCCCAGGCTATCCTCTCTCAAAAACCCCTCAGAAGACTGTTCTGCGCCTCAAGAGACCCTTGTACGGACTCAAACAAAGTGGGAGATACTGGTATATTAAGTTTGGCAAGACCCTAAAAGACTTGCTAGACATGGAGCGCTGTGAAGTCGACCAGTCGGTCTTCTTTCGTCAGCGCGACGGCGAGCTTATTATTATTCTCACCTCGGTTGATGATCTCACAATAATTGCTTCTAGTCTTAGACTTATCAATCTAGTTAAGACGAAGCTCCGTGAAGCGTTCACCATCACCGACCTCGGAGAAATTCATTGGATATTAGGCATTCAGGTCACCCGAGATCGCTCCCGCCGTACCATTTCCCTCTCCCAGCGTGCCTACATCGAGTCCGTTGTCCGTGATTTCAATCAGGAGTCAGCGAAGATCTCTTCCATTCCCATGGATACCCATTCCCGTCTCACATCTGCTCAGAGCCCCCAGACCCCTGAAGAACGTGCCGCTATGGAGAACGAGCCTTATAGAGAGGTTGTAGGAAAGCTTATGTATGCGTGCGTAGGCACGCGCCCTGATATTGCTTTCGCCGTCCATTCCCTCGCTCGTTTCGTCTCTAACCCTGGTCGTGCCCATATGAATGCCGCCTTGCGTGTTGTTCGTTACCTAAATGGTACGAAGGATTGGTCTCTCACCTACGGTGCACTGGATAACGACCCTTCCGGTTTCGTCGACGCTGATGGAAGCATGAACGACGATCGTCGAGCCATCACGGGCTTCGTGTTCATCATCGATGGGGGTCAAGGGGGTGGCGGCCTGTGGTTCCGTGATATCCGGTCGGTCGGTCGGTCGGTCGGGTGGGTCCTTAAAAAAAAATTTGGGTCAGATTTTTTTTCATGTTTTTACCAGGTCTCCTGCCCCTAAAAGTGATGTTACCAGATTTTTCGTAGCTAAGAGTACTGTATTGTGCACCCTTCCCAGGTTCCTGCATAATTCCAATGGGTCCATGACAGTCAAATGGTGTGTGCGAGGAAAAGCAACGTCAGTCTAAGCGGCGCTTACATACTGATTACAAATGTACCTACTACTTTGGGCAATATCCGGTCATGTGATATTACTATACATAGTGATATATTCCCACGCCGGTCGGTCGGTCGGCTCTAGGTGTGCTTAAAAAAAAATTCGACCCGATATATTTTTCTCAAATCCCGCCACCCCCTTGCCAATTTCTGGCCGAAGCAGCTGTAGCAACAGATACTAGTTCATTCGCAATGTTCTGGGGCTTGTTTCTGTGTTAGGTATATATTCTAGCTTCTCTGATTACTGTGCTTTAGAGGAGACTGTTTAACTAATATCCTAGGAAACGCCCATCAAGCGCTCCGTACTACATTCTCAAATCGATCCTCAACAAGCGCTTACATGGCTTCTACTGGTAAAGTTTGATTTACTTACCTAGTCTGGGTGCTGTAAATCATTTATTTTGGGGTGGACGCACTGCAAGCATAACGTTAGTTTCATCTCTTTTTGACCTTCAATTCCGAAGATGACGCTAGTCTCATCCCTTTTTGGTCTTCAAGGTGTACACGCTGCTTGTTGGCTGCCCGCAGAATTCTTGTCACTTTGACGTTGATTGCTGCGCTGTACGCCGCGTGCGATGAAGGTGTTGACTCGATGTACGCCCACACACTGTGGACAGGGTTTCCTCTGCTTCCTCTACCACTGGAATGTCGATTAACTCGGTTCACCAAACTGTTCTTCCGTCTCTGAGGCCCTCAGTTATCCCCATATTTCGATATTCACGTCGACATGCAGGCCAAGCTGCTGCTGCGCTCTTGAGCACTAATCCGGAGGCTCTGGGAGTGTCTATCTCTCAGAAGGATGACGGGGAGATTGACTTTATTGCCATATCCACACCTGATGCCGTCTATGTCATGGACATAGACGACAGCGACTCTCGAGGCTCGGATTTCCCTCTTGATCAAAGCTTCAAGACGCTTCTTGGATCCACTACGATTACTTTGGCTGGGTTTGGTATGCCTCGGATCGTGTTGCGGCTGCACCATCAGTTGCAATATCATGTCAGAGGAATTGACTTATCGACTCTGTGCTCGCCATCGGGAAAAGCTGCTTGGAGGCCTTCTAAGGTCATCTCGCAGAAAGTGTGTTATGTACAGGATCCATTCCCTGTTGACCGTCTGTGGCACGAGAATAATCAGCAGGCCAGCATTGAAAATCTCTGTCTTAGGGCTTGGCTTTCGGTAAAGTATGTTACTGCCTTTTCTGTTATCTTCTACGCGTCTCCTGACTGTGTAATGCAGAGTCGCGCAAGCGTGTAGAGATCTTGTTGAGGTCGTCAGAAAGGTGGACACACGGCACGTCAGGAAAGATGTAAATATACCGTCTCTTCTTGTTTCCTTTCTATTCAGCCGTTTTATTTGTTTACTTCTAGATCCTGAAATGTCTCGGAAACCTGCTTAGACAAACTGATGTACTGTCCCGAGCACAGCCGAGGGAGAATCGGAGCGAATACGAGAAGTTTACTATGACAGCTACTGGTGAAGTGGAATTGCAGAATGCGCGGTATAAAACAAGAGTTCGAAAGAGTAAACAGGTACGTTCTTCAATTTGCCTCAGGGCTCGTTGTTGGTACTATCCAGTTCCTCACATATCAACCATAATGTAGGCCCGTGTAATCATGACGAATGAAAGTGGAAGAGAGTATATGGGGGCAGCTTCTCATACTCGTGGAAAGATGACGAGTATCAAGTTTCAAGAGGGTGCAAAGTTTTCAGGGCAACTCCAGGAAGTACGAGTCATCGGTCTTGATGACCCAGCGGCGTCGGAAAAAGCTAGAGACGATCTCCTTCTTAGGGCATTGCAAGATGAATGCAAGCTCACTGATGCGAGGTTTATAAGATACTTGTGGTTTCCTACGTCGGACGACGCGAACATGCTGCTACCGTCTTCTCATGAAACCTTCCTTGCGCTACCCGACTTGAATTCGTCGCAGAACGAAGTGGTGGATTCGATGACTTCTGATAGTCCTTTGGTTATTGTTCATGGTCAGTGTTAGGTCTAATGTTAACGTTGATCGAAGGAGATGCTTACCCAGAAACTTGATAGGTCCACCGGGTACAGGGAAGACCACGACGATAGCTGCTGCTACAGAAAAGACTCTTGAGAGTCGGTCGCTTTCTGTATGGATCATAGGCCACTCGAATGTCTCTGTCAAGAATATTGCAGAGAAGTTATTTAAGCGCAGTATCGACTTCAAGCTCATCGTATCGAAGGAGTTTTATGTCGAATGGTGAGTCGATCAATCCCTGCTACTAGCCCTTTACTCAGTCCTTGCAGGCACGAACACATATATGAGGCAATCCAGCACAAGGTCATCCGTGCGGATGAACTGCCCGATGACCGCTTTGGTCTGTCGAGAGTGATCGGGTCAAGCAGGGTGATACTTTCGACACTCGGCATGTTGTCTAATCCTGCGCTGGACGATAACGGGATGTTCCTGGTTGTTCCCGTCCAAAGACTTATTGTCGATGAAGCGTCTCAGATTAATGTATTTGAGTATATGGTTAGTCTTTTCTTCTCCTCGTAGCAAGTAAGAAAGGCTCACAGCGATCTCTATGTAGCATATATTCCACAAGTTTCGCCCTACGCTGCAGAAAGTCTGTTTTTTTGGTGATCCCAAACAACGTACGTGCGACCAGTTCATCATCTACAGTTGACCTTTGACAGAAGTTGACTTTTATTCCTTCAGTGCCGCCTTTTGGACAAGAAAGAGCAAAGACGCTACAAAGTATTTTCGAAATCAAACATCTGCAGAGAAATGGCTACTTTTTGGATGTCCAATGTTCGTTCGTATAAAGCAGTCTTCCAAAGTTTAAATTGAACTGACTGATTCGGACAGATCGCATGCCTACTCCTTTAGGATCGTTTATTTCTCAAGAAGTGTATGGAAGCCGACTCAAGTCTTCTCACAAGATATCAGACTGCTCCTGCGTAAGATTCGTGGATGTACCAGCTGGAGAAGAAGGGAGGGCTGGGCTTAGTTGGACGGTAAGATTTTCCCGGAATTCGACATTATCTGTCGTCTGATGATGTTTACTCAGAACAATGGCGAGATAGCGACGATAGTTCATTTGGTGCGGTATTACTACCAAACCAAGGACTTTTGCATTATTACGCCCTATGATGCACAGAGGGCTGCGATTCAAAAGGCGTTGGAGAGAGAAAAGTTGCCTGGGTGGGATAGAGTTTTCAATGTGGATTCTTTTCAAGGTCGGGTCTAAGTATTTCGTCTTCCATATCGTATTACTCGCTCAGTCTTCTACTTTCCCACTTAGGCAACGAAAAAGACTATGTCCTCATCTCCGTCGTTCGTACAGAACACGTCGGTTTCCTACAGTCCCTCCAACGAATGAACGTCATGCTCACGAGATGTCGAGCGGGTATGGTCATCGTCACGCAGAAATCGTTCTTGAGTCTTGTGGCCGAGAGCACGCTACTTGGAAGACTCGCAGTATTCTGGGAGAGATCCCATGGACAACGACTTCAAGCACGAGGACATTCAGTGTGGGCAAGTAGCAATGCTGTGATGAACCAGACGGTTAACCTTCCCGGGTCTCCAGGGGTTCATGCCCCCCATTTAGGTTCGGAGAATGGCGATGGGTACAGTGGGAAGGCGAAACAGCCTATGTATACGACTGGACCTAGGAGATTCGATGTCAAGTCTTTGTTTTCTCGTAGAACCGACACTACCCCCAAACCACTATCATGGGCTCAGCTTGCCAGAGTTCCACCTTCGGTCTCACTTCCCGTCTACTATCCTGGCGAGTCTTACTCTTTAGGCTCACCCGAATCGTCTCCTGTACCAGTTACACCCTCCCTGAGTCCGACCTCGACCTTTCACGTCTCGAATTACGCTGACGGAGGTAGTGCTGACGCTGCTTCGAGTTGGAGTCGTGAGAGGCACCTTGGCATCGGCAGTGAAGACAGTTTCCCTTCTCTACCTGTGGATGACCTCTATATTACACAAAAGTCCCGAAAAGGGAACAGCCCTTGGTCGAGCAAATCTGCGGTGGAAGTTTTGAAAGATCCTAGAGCGAAGGTTATACCTCGTGCTGGTGCTCCGACTAGCAATTCCACTCAAGGTCATGGCATCGCTCCATCATTATCTCGGCAGACTACGAGTCGAATGAGTCAACCGAAAGCTCTAGGGTTCGAGAATTCGTTTGAGGCTCTGTCGATTCATACGGAAATGAAACAGTCTGGGTCTGGGGCGCAGACGGGACTTCAGGCTACGGATGCTCGGAAACTCGATGATTCCGTTGGTGAGAAAAGGAAGAAGAAAAAGAATAAGAAGAGGAATAGGAATAGGAATAGGAATAGGAAGCAGACTTTGGATGGTCCGGGTTTGGATAGTGCGCAAGCTCAAGGTTCTTCGGAGGAAGATATTGTTACTATTGATTGTGCTAGAGATGATACCGATTTCGAGATGGAGAAGATTTTGCGGGAATTGTATGAGAGTGAGTGGCAGGTTGTTGGACGACGTGGAAGGCAGAGGATTTAGTTCTTTTCCTTATAGATATTCTTGGTAAAGTGGAATTGGGATTATTGAGGGTCGGAGTACTGAGTACTGTCTGCAGCGTTCTTTTGTTTTTATTCTTGGTAGTAAAGTAGAATTGGGTATTGGGTACTGTGTACTGTCTGCAGCTTTGAATGTAAATAAAAAATATTTTGAAGAGTTTGGGAGACGAAAAGAATATGACTCGATCAGCCTCCTAAGCGAAAACTCTCTGCTCACGACCAACAACTGGAAAGCAACCGTATTCTTCCTCTGGCCTTACATTCCCTCTCGCAACTTCGGCATTAGCGGTCTAGAATGCGTCGCTGTTGCTGTCATACGGCCAACATACGGCCACGAAGTATGGAAGATTAATCGATTATACTTAGAAAGAACATGAGGCCATCCTCGTGCGTTTTTGTCCATTCTATAAGTATAAATGAAAAGCTTATCTGATGATACATACTACCTATTATTACCCAAGTACTTCCAAGCCACTACCTCAATGTCCCAATCGACGTACGTTCCTCTCACTTATCCTAGGAATCCACGACACTCACGGGTCATTTCGTACCCTTCAGCACGCCCAACGCCTCCCCACCCTCTTCGTCGTCCACCTCCGCCCCTCCATCTCCACGAGCGACCTACAACGGCAACTACCCCAATGCGCGTACCGTCCGCCTGCGTTTAGCCAATGGCGGGGCTGGTCAAGCGGGACTCATCGGGGCGTTTGCAGACGCGTTTATTAAGTGGAGGGTGGAGCAGTTCCACGAGGAAGCTTTTTTGGTGAGTCTTCATTTGGGTTGATTATCTTGCCAGGTTTATTTACGAGTGGTCACTGGTACATAGGTTGAATGGTATTTAGGCGACACGACACAAAGTCTTTCCTATCTCTCGGAGGAATTCGTTGATGTTGCGTTTACGTATAATAAGGCTGCTGAGATGGCTGAGGTGAGGTCTGGGAAGGCGGTTAGGAGGGAGTTGGTTTTTGTTGTGAGTTTTAGAGATTTGGATTTTCTTCGTTTTCTTTCCTTTTTTTTCTTTTGTTTCTCTCCTTCGCCGGACCCCGATGAACTAATGAGATGCATCATCTGGCAGGACCACTTCTACCTCGTCGGACCACCCTCAAACCCCGCTAATCTAATCCCAGGGGAAGATACCGTAGAGGATATGTTCAATAAGATTGTCGGAGGAGGGAATAAAGATGTCACTGTGAGTCTAGGGATAACAGTTTCTCCTAAACGCTTTACTCATTCAAAATTCCCTTTGTTCTGACACCTCCTCGATACCGCCGACTCGGATAGGTCCCTCCATCAACCCGACCCCCGACTCGCTTCCTCTCGCGCTTCGACAAGAGCGCAACGAATATTAAAGAAAGCGAGATGTTTATTACTATCGGCCAGGTTCGTCGCTTCGTTATCATACATCGAAAGCATAGATATTGATACTTACTTACTTACCCACCCTTTATATCATACACAGGTCCCCTGGGCCCTCACATACTCTCCCTGGTACCACCAATATCCGTGTTTTCCCCTCCAAGCACTCTCCGCCGCGTCGGTACTAAAGGAGTATACACTTACAGATCGAGGGATATGGTTGTCTTCGGCTGGGGAGGTTACGCGGGGGTTGGTGGTGTATGCGCAGGGAGCTGGGGAGGTTTCTGAGTCGGGAGGAGGAGAACCGGAAGAAAAGGGGGAACCAGGAAAGCCGAGAGAACCGAGAGACCCGTCTACCCCCACTGAGTCGCCCAAACTTCTAAATCCATGTTCTGCTTTACTAAGTCGTGCACCCCTCGATCCTACGCTTGCGAGTACCTTTATGGATTGGTTGCTTAGTGTTGAGGGTGGACAAGCCGTTGTGAAAGGTTTCAAGAAGAATGGGGAGGTTCTTTATACGCCTGCTGTGGTGAAGGCGCGATGAGGGGAAGGGGAGAATTGGGAAGACGTACGAAATTTGGTGAACGTAGAGACGATAGACAATGGACGTGAACTGGATCGTTGGGGCAGTGGTCGAAGAATGGGTGGTGACTGGTGAGGATTAGCAAGTACGTTAAGAGGCATGCGAAGAGTGTATCTGAGACGATATCGACCTTGTTACTTAAACTCGGTCAAATTGTAGTTTCGTGTTTGATCATTAACACCACATACTTTGGGCAATATATTGTGTCGGTTCGATGGCGTAGTTGGTTATCGCATCTGTCTAACACACAGAAGGTCCCCGGTTCGAGCCCGGGTCGAATCATTTGGCAGTCAATGCATACTTTTTAAGGAGAATTTGAACATTTTTGTACTTGGCTAATGCTCTTCTCTTTCTCTTGCTTGCAGTTCCTACTTATAGAGAAGAATTACTAGGCCAACCACGTACTACATAATTAAGTAGCGCTCACGTGGATGATGTAATCCTCCATCCTTCCCACGCTCTGAACCCGGCCACCTCCGTCCCTCGTTTACTGCTTGCTGTCTCGTCAACGTACTCGTCCTGAACCCAAAAAGCTCTATAGACGCAAGAATGAGCAGCATTACGTCCTTCTTCTCTTCTTTCCTAACCACCGTGCACGCGGACGCGGAGGAGAAACCCGCTGAGAACGCTAAAGCTGAAGAGGCTGAGGCGAAGGAGGAAGAGGAGGCTGAGGAAGAGGAGGAAGAGCCTGAGGATGTGAGTACTTGAGTCCTTGTTTTTACTTTTGTGTTTTGCTACTTACGCTAATAATGATGATTTTTTGACGGTATGTTAGGAACACCCTATCATCCGTGAAGAATGCAAAACCTCTGCAAAATGCGCTGCGCTTACGAAGCACTTTGAACATTGTCAGGAGAAGGTTGAGGCTGGGGAGGGGTTCAAAGGGGAGGATTGTGTTGAGGAAATGTACGTTGTCTTTTTTCATTCATAATTTCATTCTGGCCGTACTGAGCCTCGGTCTTTGGTTTTTAGGTGTACGTCCTTTGTTTTTCGTTCATTCTTGAATTGGAGTTGATGGCATCGTTGTTCTTTCATCTTGTTGTTTCCTTGATTTGCGTTGGTCGTTGGTTCGTCCTACATAACTGTCTTGGAATTACGAATTTTATTGGGTCGGGTGAAATAGTCCAGTACGTCTATTCTATCTCCTTTTTCCCCTTTCCATTTTCTTTGCATGCGCTTCTTTTGCTTTTCATTACCCCTTCCACTGGCCCCTCCTGCTCCCTCCACGTTTTGCTCCCCATCCTACTTTGCTATTTATAACCCACCCTCTGTTCTTCGTCCTCGCCCAACACGTCACTTTCCGCTTTTTTGTATTTCTGTCTTGATTCCCTTGAACGTTTTGCTCGCATATACCACGGTCACCCCCTCCCTTCATTTTACCGTCTTTCATCCGTTCCCGCCTTTGGCCTCGAGTTCTGTTCCGACGTTTTAGCTTCCCCTCCTTCCTCGCTCTTGTTCTTTCCTTAACATATTGTTCTCAAAACCCCATCCCCCTCTCCTATTATATCCTCGTTACACTCCGTATCCTGCATCATTGTCTTTCTCCTCCTCCCCGTAACGCATATATACTTCTGTTATTCCCCGTTCGATTCTTTACCCCCTTTCTCGCCTTGCGATGTCTTCCCCCTCCTCCTCCCATTCTCTGGAACACCCCTTCTCCTGCCTCCCACTCACCCCCTTCCTTTTTTTCTGCCTTTCCCTCTTTCTCGCCTTTTTTCATGAATACGTGTGATGTGATGCTGACTAATTCCTCCCTCGCTCGGTTTGTTTCGTGTAGCATGATGCACTGCGTTGACGATTGCGCGGCGCCTAAGCTTTTTGCTAAGCTTAGGTAGGTGCATGGATAGGAGTAGGAGGTGTTGAATGTTAGGGGGTACGTGTCGATTGAAGGATTGGTGGTGAGAGGGGTTGGTGGTTGGTGGTTGGGTTGGTGTAGGGTTTTAGACGGAGTGGTTTGTTTGGAATCGTAGAAATGGATTCATTTTTTTACCCTTTCTTTCCAATTTCTTTCTTTGAGGGTTGGATGCGATAGCGATATTGACGTAGGGAAGTGATTTATCGGATGTTGGTGGGATGGAGATTTCTGTCAGTGTCATTGGGGGTAATCTTGACCCTGTTCCTCCGACCTTTACAGCTTGCTATCGGCCGAAAGAAATCGAAATTCGATCGAGTGGGTTGGAATTCGGACGTTCTGTCGGAATTCGAATGTTTACATGCTTGTGTGTCTTTGTGGTTTCAGGAATATTGTCAAACATCGAACAATTTCATGAATCCCGTCATATTACATCAGGAATTCGAGGAGAAAATGATATAAGCGGATAAGCTTAGATAAGGGACGGTGGAGGTCTGGCAAGGGCTTATAAGGGCATACCAGACCTCCACCGTCCCTTATCTAAGCTTAGCTAATGTATCAGGGACAACACAAGTTTCCTGATGTACATATGCATCTTCAATCCTGCTTTGCGAAGGGCTCGAAACTATGAACATGTTCGTTCAATGTCTATTCGGGTATCCGCGTGAATGGGATCTACCATGCAAGAAACAGTCAGTCAGTCAGTCATCACGGCGGCGGTGAGTACCACAAATCTACAATCGCACCCAAATCGTGTGAGAGTCGAGACTGAGTCTGAATTTTCTCAAGTAAGTAGTCAAAAAAAAAAACGTTTTTTAGTCCTTGTTCTTGTTTACTATGTTTATTGTTCTTGTATTCGCGCTCTCCTCTCTTCTCACCTTCATCAATCAATGCCTACTCTCATCCAGAAACTAACCAAATCCCAGGCTCTTGCGGAGGCAAAGTCGGCGGCTGAAAGGCATTACACGTTAGAAGTCGCGTCGGTTCGTGTGGCTGATGTCGTTGCCCATGGCTAAAGCTTTCTGGGAGGAGCTGACGACGGATATTTCACCCCAATTGTGCCCCGCTGTACTCACTTCGTTGCAAGTAGGATAAAGCCAGAAAATTTATTCTGTGGAGTTATCCCTCCCCGAGTGTTTTAGTAAACTAAGACAAGGTAGATAAAAAATGTGAATTTTGCCCATACAATCATGGTGATACAGTCAAAACTGAGTGAGTTATCGCTCTCCACAGATTCGAGCTCAAAATGCGCAAAAAGTTGCGTCATGGGAGCCGCGCCAACTATTTCGAAAACAGCAATAATACTCTCAGTGTTGAGAGGATAGAATGAAACCCAAATACATAGTGAGATGGAACGAAGGTGAATGAATAATGATTGGATACGAGGTCAGACTAAGCAAATCCCGAAACACTTGCGTCGGCCAACATCGTAGCAGCAAGCCCCTTCCTATAGAGGAGGCTATAGGATACTGGTAGGGATCTCGGAGAAGTCGACTACTAGACGAAACTCTAGGCGTAGAGAACGGATCCAGGGGTCTTAGACGACCCCCAATAAATCGCCATCGGTCTCGGCCGGCGCTGAGCATGAGGACGTGAAGACGATCGGGAACTGTCGGCTCGTGAACTTAGAGGAGGACTTGTGTGTGAAGATCGCTCCGCATTGCCGGTGGGTGCTGAGTAGTTCTGACTATTCAAAGACCTTGAGCCGCTGTTACTCGAGTAAGAAGCTGAGGATGTGACAGAGAATGATTTGGGTGAATAACTGGGATTTTCAGGCAAGGCCTCACGCTCCCTCCGCTTCTCTATCTCAGCCCTTTCCCACTCCTTGCCTTCTCTGACTCTCCTCTTTTCGCGCTGGGCAGCCTCTTGCACGGCTGCGTAACTACTTGCACGCGACAAAGCGGGGTGAGTGGTCAATGGTAAGACCAGGGGATCTTGCAATACGTACCGTCGCATGTAATTTCGCTCCGTGGGGTCGGGGATCATCATCTGCTCCTCCGAACTATCAGACAAAGGTGGAGCGAGTCGAGCTGAGCCAGAATCAGCCATTCCAGRTGGAGKCCTAGCTTCTCCRCMGGRAAAATGYGTGCCACCAAAGTTCGGCAAAKAGGAGRAYGTATCTAAAGGTGTGTCCGGARGTGAKTCCGTTAATAAATCTCGCAAACGACAACACAGTATGCGATTTTGCTCCGTGGGGTTGGGGGTCATCATCTGCTCCTCCGAACTACTTGCACGCGACAAAGTGGGGCGAGTGGTCAATGGTAAGATCAGGGGATCTTGCATTATGTACCGATGTGTATAATTTCGCTCCGTGGGGTTGGGGATCATCATCTGCTCCTCCGAACCACGAGACAAAGGTGAAGCGGATAGAGCTGAGCCAGAATCAGCCATTTCAGGTGGATTTTTCTCTGTGGGATTGGGGATCATCATCTGCTCCTCAGAATCACAAGACAAAGGCGAAGCGGGTCGAGTTGAGGTATCGCTGTTACTTGGGGGAACGCTAGAGAAAGAATGCGAGCAAACAGATGTTGGGCCAAAGTCATCTTGAGATACAGTTAGAGTAGCCACCACCTCTTCTTGTTGCTCAGGTTTCACAACCTGCCCACACACTAGGCATTTCTCATGCAAGGACGGCATGAAGTGCAAGATAATTGCATTGTCTCTGAGGTTTGAGGTGAGTGTGATCTCCTCCCTTCTGTAGCCTTTACATCTATGCCTTATGATGCTAGCTTGTTCTTCTGCTCTGAGCTGGTGAAGTGACAGGGCAGTTGTGTAATGATGTACATGGTACTCCTGTGCAACAGTTGCTACACTAGCTGAATCTTGTTTAGATCCTCTCCAGATCAGTTCTCTTTGAGGAGCAAATGAGACAGGTGAGGAATCACTTGGTGGATTGAAGGATGAACTAGAGGAAGGGTCTTGCCCCTCATCTCCATCTTCATCTTCATGCTGTAGTGTATCAGACACTTCAAGTATGGAAGGTTCATCCCTTTCAAGATTTTCTTCCTCTGATATAAAGTCAGCCCATGTGCTAGAATGTTCAAGAGGACAACACACTATACAGTAGATGATTGGCATCTCTAAATGTCTGTACAAAAATAATCAGAACAGTGTCCATCTTATAGATAATGTCACACCTTTGTACATAGATCACTAAATAACCTCCAAAGACTATCATCCACATTTTGGGATGCTTCTCCAAGTCCATGGTGACCATGACAGTAGTCCATGTTGCATTTGAAGGCAACTTCACCCACATCTGAAATTCCGTTTATTGTTTTCAATGCCAGTGAGCCCTTCTATATTATACTTTTTGTCTTTCATGTAATTGACCGAATTTGTGGTTTTAGATTGCGAAAGAGGATCAGCTGAATACTGTATTGCATTGGCTCTCACAAATAGCCTTCCTTGCAGTGTCTGGTTGGGTTTTAATATTGTGAGCAGAACTAAGATGGAGTAGCCCCTGCTTGTGATCTAATTTCTGATGCTGCAACTTCTAGGTTGGAGGACTTTCTGTGAGTCTTTGGTTTCTGCACTGAGGTATCATGAATTTTTACCATCATACCCAGGCTGGTCTTCAGTATCTCTCTGATGAGGCTGGTATACTGATTGATGGTGTTGGGCAAGAAGTACGTCGCCCTTCTACTGACATGCACTTGCATTAACATCAAACCATAGAATTTTGAAATATACATCACTGATAAGGACAAAGTGAAGATTAGCATGGAGGGATGGCTTTCATTTATAGGAAAAGTTGGTCTTCATCTTCAGCCTTTATACACCAAAAACTCACAAGAGACGATGGCTAAGCGAGACTGCTTTCTCAAAACACTAAAAGAAAAGCCATAAATCTAATAACAACATCAGGAAAACAGGGAAAATCTGCTATTAGATCATAACAGAAGACAGGTCTGGTAAGACCTTACATGTGCTGATAGCCAGGTCTGATCAGGCTCTGGCATGTACACCATCCCTTAACTTTATATATAGGGCAATAACAGGGACCCTACTAATTTCCTGATGAACATGATCAAGGAATGCTGAACACACCTCCTTTGCCTGTGATCCATGGAACACTTTCATGACAACAAAATGGCCCCTGAGTTCAGCTGAATGAACTCTGTAGTGTCTCTGAGTATGCAGTTCCTCTAAGGGTTCAATTTCTTCCAAAGCCATAGTTTTCTGGAGAAAGGTTTGTCAGCATCTGTGACAGTGGGGACGAAGTCAGAGGTCCTCACTCTTGACGAAGAGCCATTAATCCCTACTCCCTCTTGAAATTGCTGATGAGCAACATTGTAGGACTGCACTCGCCACTGATCTTGTTCCTCGATAAGTTGGTAATACTGTATGAATACGACCAAAAGTTCACTTCAGGCAGCCCCCCCCTGAGCCAACTTAGGCCACATTTAAGGGTGGCATATTCCCCCCTAACTAGGAGTTTGTCCCTGGGCCATCCCTGGTCCTGGCACTAAGGATGTCCCTATATGGCAAGTGCCAGGGACATCCATGGGGTGTGACGTGACAGGGGTGCCAGAAGTCCATATTAAGGACATCCCTCCTACCTTCAGTCTGGCTTTTATGATTACTTATTTCTAGAGGCTACCAGTGCAAGTACTATCAACTCACAGCAAGCATCAAAATGCTCCAGGTACTCAAAATACTCATATACTATTGCTGCAGTCAATACACTCCATATACTCGAAATACTTATATACTATTGCCATGTTCAAGCCAGGTATTCCTAATCAGGTGAGTGCTATATAGAGTTAATGCCTATCAACAATGAGGAGAATGGCAGCTACTCATCAGTGGACTTGCAGAGTGCTATAGAGTTAATTAATGCCTATTGACAATAAGGAAAATGGCAGCTACTCATCAGTGGACTTGCACCAAGTCCAGCTAGGCTTGCCTTACTGTACACCTTCCATAATGATATATACCTGAAAGAACAATGTAATAACTAACTGTAATATAATCAATTTATCCTCTAAATCATTTACTTATTCACTCAATCTAAGTTACAAAGCAAGAAGGTCCTTAGCACTTTCAGTAAATGGGTAAGAATGTCCTTAGTGATTGTCTAGTAGTCACTTAAGGATGTCCCTGGCACCACCCAGGCCATCCCTGCTGGCTGTCCTTATATACCAAGGCTGTCCCTGCTCCCTGTCCCTACTTACCAGGGCTGTCCCTACATCCCAAGTCCATCCCTGTTGCAGTCCCCAGGCCCATAAGGATGTCCCTGCTATGCCACATATCTACTAAGGACATCCCTGCCTTCTTTTATCTTACAACAGGGACATCCTTAGGTGCCTCTTGCTACTAAGGACATCCCTGCTTATGTAGCATAGAGCAAGGACATCCCTGGCTATGTAGCATGGAGCAAGGACATCCATGTTCCCTGCTCTGCTTCATTATTCTCCTATATCTCATCATGATTTATCCTGTTTTATATCCCTCACTTGATATAAACACTCAGACCATGTAAAGCAGGTAAAAAGCATGTAATTCATAATATCCTATACAAAAAACTGTATTTACATTTCTTCCTCCTCCACCCACTCCCTTGCATCAGTAATTTGCAGAGCATCCAGCTGTGCAACCATCTCAAGATCAGCATCATCTTCAAAACTATACAAGTCCATTTCATCTGTACTATCCTCATCACTAACATGTTCTAGTATGTCTTCTGCGGGCTCACTACTATCAAGCTGATCTGTCCACAGCCAATGTTGCACTGCCTGCAACTCCTCCTGTGAAGGACCCCAAGGTGGTGATGATTTGTCAAATTCTGTATGAAAAGGAAGTACTGCCAGTGCCGCCTTCCATTGTACACAAAGCGCACATAATTCCTTCTCACGAATACATAACTGAAATAAAATGGCTTCATCCGGTTGCACTACCATGAACATACACAGTATAAGTTCCCCATTTCATCATGTACAGAAATACCACTTACATGCACCCATCACTGCTTTGATGGACTCTTTTACCACCTTCCACTCCTCAGCAAACCACTCCTTCAATGAGTAACACTCACGCTTGATACGAGTGAACTCCTCATTGCAGTGATTCCATAGTAGAATGCCTCGAATACTGTGACAAACCTTCTCATCTGCCAACCAGGGTGGTGGTGCTGTATTACTCCCCTCAGTCTCGTACTCCAGATCCAGATCCTGCCAGATTGCATCGTCCACATCTAAACTGAATAAATCTTTTGCAGGTATAGGTTTTGGTACCACTGCATTTCTTGGGACATGGTTCTTTGCTGCAAGATTCGCCATCTCTACACAAAGAGTGTTATAGTTCCACACAAGATGTTGGATTCCTGGGTCTCTCCGGTGCACTGAGTCTTCCATATGTGCCCACAACTTATGTTCTAC
>RCHF01000231.1:0-31892 GCA_003987895.1 Neonothopanus nambi
CCTGTTCTCTTACTAACTTGGTGAAACAGATTACCTTTGGAGGACTTGACGACACCAAGTTTGACTCTTCTACGCTCACCACCTTTGACAACGTTAACACGCAAGGTTTCTGGGAAGGGGCTATGGACTCTGTTACCGTCGACGGAACCGACACTGGTCTCAGTGGACGCACTGCTATCCTCGACACTGGAACCACCCTCATTGTTGCTCCCCAGGCCGATGCTGATGCTGTTCACCAACTCATCCAGGGTGCTCAAAGCGACGGCCAAGGT
Source organism: Neonothopanus nambi (assembly GCA_003987895.1). Lineage (NCBI taxonomy): Eukaryota > Fungi > Basidiomycota > Agaricomycetes > Agaricales > Omphalotaceae > Neonothopanus > Neonothopanus nambi. Next base: position 273 of record RCHF01000231.1, read on the forward strand.
GGCTTCACCGTTCCTTGCACCACTAACGCAAGCGTCGCTCTTACCTTCAGCGGAACCACCTTTGCCATCGACCCTCGCGATATCGCCTTCCAACCTGTCAACGCAAATGATCCTACTGGCGATTGTGTATCTGGTATCAGTGCTGGAAACATCGGCGGAGCTACCGAGTGGCTTGTCGGTGATGTGTTTTTGAAAAACGCATATTTCAGTGTTGATGTCGGGAAGAATCAGATCTCACTTGCGAAGCTTGTCTGATTAAATTGCTTGCATTTATTTAAATAGCTTATGCTTTGTATTATAGCGGTCGTCTCTGGAGAGATAACGTCAATGAATGCTATGGGGAATCGGTTAAACTCATTCAAGGCCTATTTTGGCTGCGTGTTGAAAGAGAATCTCGTCGTATCATGAATATACCCATTGTATATTACAGGGTACACTGTATACTAACCAAAGATGTTCCTGAAATAAGATCTCATTCCCTCTATAGTACCAACGGAGGCCCCGATGTACCCGTCGGGCCTGATGATGAAAACTCTGCTATGCTCCTTCCTACTATTGACGTTATAGTTTTTGAAGGCGTGTTCGTCTTTGTCTACAAGGACATAGTCGGCCGCAGTCGCGAATGGTACTGCCGACCCCTGTGGAATGATGACTACGCTCTTAACCACCTCCTTAGGGTATTGAGAAAGCAAGTTCAGGACACTGTCCACCAGATCCCCGCCGGGAGATGTACCACATAAGAAGACGAGAACGGTATGATGTACAGGTTTGAAGATGTCAAAAAGTCTCTCGGTCGATGGTCCGTCAGATCTAGAAGGTGTATCTTTAGTAGACGAGATCAGGATAAGACCTGATGCATCCGGTGCCCTGTCTCCTCCCCTCGCTGTGCCATCGTTACCAGAGCGGTACGGATCCACAGCTTCGTCCTCGTTCGTGTACCTGTCGTCAATTATCAAAGAGCTTCCGCGGTAGTTCACACCCAGCTGCCTCAACTCATATCCTCCTGCCCACCCATCACTGGTGTTGCCACTGGTTTTGTAAAACTTGTCCAGAAGCTCTGTCGTCAGGTGCAGTAATGAGGCGACGACTGGGACGCGTTCTTGTGAGTAGGAATCGAGAAGAGTTGGTGTAGAAAGGCCTTTGTGGACCAGGACGAGTTTCCAGGCCAGATTGAACTGAAAAGTACATGAATTTAAATGAAAATCGACCATGCATGATCATCGAGCGCAATGTAACTTACCGAGTCCTGAATCCCAGCATTCATGCCCTAAAACGTGGTCAGTGTAACCCTTCGGTAAATCATCAGGATGATCTACCTGTCCACCAGTAGGGCTATGAACATGCGCGGCATCTAATTCGAGATGAGTTGAAACGACGTGGTTTTAAGGCTCAGAAACGCATACCTCCGACAATAAAAATGTTCCCTTTCCCAAAGCTGTGAGCCATGCGAATATTAGGCCTAAGGAAGAAAATTGCAGTGACCACGCAAAGTGGCAGTGGAATGAAGTAGACTCTACCTCCACATTCCAATCCAAATGAGATCTCCAAATTCGACGTCATTCTTGCCAGTGATCCTGTAGAAGGCCTCAAGCAGCCCTTCTCGACCACTGGCTACCTTTGCATGATCGAGCTCATTTCCCATCACGAAGAAATTAAACCCATCCCCGTCTTCGAAAGGCCGCAAGGAAATGCTGAAAATTAAATCGTATCACATTCTCGATGTGTATGTAATGTGAAAGAGCCTGTGCGTACCATTCGTGCGTTGTCTCTCCCCAAGTAGCCCAATACTGTGTAACTTAGCTGATTATTATTCACGAGTTACCAGTGAAACATGCGGAAACACCTCACATTGCGGTCTATTCCTGATTTCACATGGATATCTCCGACTACCATAGTCTCGAGAGCACGCGTTTCGCCCATAAAACCTAGCCCGAGCTGCTTGCGAACTGTGCTGTGGGCACCATCAGCGCCAATCAGCCATCTGAATTTTCCTGACTGAAGAATGTCTTCCTGGCCTTCTACCTTGACTTTCAACTGAGCAAGAACGTGGTCGAGATGTGGCTCGAATGATATTAGCTCGGTGCCAAGCTCGACCTTGCAGCCGTACTCCTGCTCTAGATGAGTACGGAGGATATGTTCATGACGGTCTTGGCCGAGCATGGTAAGGTTTATCTGATTTGAGGTCAGTCGGTGACTGTAATAGAATGCTCAAAGGACGCTCGTGCGTACATAGGGTATTGCGGAGGTGTCCTCCATCGTCTCTGTCACCTCAAAGGTTTCGAGAGGCGTAGATCCTTCCGGAGATGAATGTAGTCGTACTAATTGAAGAGGGCGGCCAAGTTTCAGTATATCAGGAAGAATTCCTAAGAACTTGTAAATTTCCAGAGTACGAGCCTACGGTGTGCTGATAAAAATGGAAGCAGCTACTATCAAAGACGACAGAAACTAACCTGAACACTACATGCTCGTTTTCCAGGTCTGTAGCTCGAATCCTTGTTGATGATGCGCACAGATAGACCATTTCGCAGTAAAGTCAAAGCAAGCACCAAGCCTTGAAGGCCATGTCAAAAGACAAAACCTGGTCCGTAGTTTGTGTCATGACGGTACCTGAAGTTCCTGCACCAACCTAGGTAAAATGGAAATGAGCAACTTTGCTACCTTGCTAGATGGCAGACGACACGTACTACCAAGACATCGTAATCCATTACGAAGGTAGAAAGCTCGACAGCCATGAACGAATGCCTCGTTCTTATACGACCCCTTTGTCTGTTCACATGATCCCGGTATGGTTAATTTCCGGTTAGCTCTAGTAGTATTGTGCTGATAATACGTTCCATCCAGCGACGAGCTTGCTTCCTGCGGTTCTTGAAGCTGTGCACAAGTTGTCTTCTAGCAATTTGCAGACGGGAATCGTGCCATTGATTCCACTCGCTAATACGTAGGCCATTAGCCTGCATTACGGGTACTATGAAGATTTCATGGCCTTTCTTTTGGATTAACATCCCCCGCTAAACTCATGGTGGTGGAAGAGAAGTGGGAAAATGTCTTCTAAAAATGGCAGTCTGACTTCCTGATCAGGATCGGGTCATTGTTTTATGTAACACCAACAATTTCAATTTGGTTGCCACAAGCGCTCTTGCATCTACACTTTGGTCGACGAGCTCTCTTAAAATTTTAGGCTTGAACTCTGTGAGTAGCGTCTGATATCCAGCATCTGAATATTTGTTAGGCTCGATACTACTCCCTGGAAACACGGAAGCGATTCTTGGAGCCAAGAGAAATGCCTCGGTCTCGGAAGGTGACGTAGTAAACGTAAAGTTTCAAACTTATAAGCGTTCCGTCGACTATGCATCGACTCCAATTACCAACTTTGTTCTTTCCTTTCCATTGTCTGAGCTCTTTTTCAACTTCTGGCTGATTTCAAGCAGCTCCCTATCCATTCTTTTGAAAACAACACTCCTTGACGAAAATACTCTCTTTTGTACACTTGGCTCAAGCTTGAACGCGGGTCACTATACAGAACTAGAACCCGAACCGGAACAATGCGTTTTTCAAGCTCGTTCTATTCTTTTGCTGTGGCGTCAGTACTTTTCTCTCTGCTGCTGACAGACACAGATGCTCGTCCAGCTCTCAAACAGAGAGGTGGTGATATAATTACCCTCCCCTTGACGAAGCGGAAGGTTGAAAATCAGAGCGGTATCCACCCTGCTATCGTACGCTTCTTTTGCCCAATTTTCATAATGCAAAGCTTAACATGACGAATGTTCATAACAGGTGCATCAACAACACGTTAACCGGGCGCATCGTCGCCTCGCGCGTATGACCGGTGCTCGGGAGCCTAGCGACGACGAATTGCGCGAGAATCTCATGAAGCGCATTGTCGTTTCTATTCCTGGGTTATCCGATTCTGGGGGTGATTGTAATCTGTTCGAAGGATGCATGTATGTTCGCTTGTTCTGTTCTATTTTGTTCTCTGCTAATTTACTCATCTTTTGCTTAGCCCCTTCAGTGGTTTCAATGTTGAACCCGATACATCTTCTACCGCCTCCACCCCGAGCAACTCTGCAGTTGCTTTCGACTCCTCTCCTAGTAGTGGGGCTTCTGGCGCGCATTCGCAATCCTCTAAACCAACGGGTAGCAGCAACCATGCTGCTAACCCTTCTAACAGTGGCTCATCTATTCCTCTGGAAATTGAGTTCGTGGTTGGCCCATTGAGCTCTTCTGTCCTGACTAACGACTTTTGAAACAGAGGGTCCGACACGCTTTACATGGCAACTGTTCAAATCGGCACCCCAGCTCACGACTTTCATATCATCATGGACACAGGCTCTGCAGATTTTTGGGTCGGCTCCGAGTCATGCCAAGCTGAAACTGGAGATGGTGGATGTGTACGTTTTCCTGCTGCTTTCAGACTCAATTTTGCATTACAAAGAACTTGCTTGTACAGGGAGATCACACATACTTGGGCCCTAAAAGTTCATCTAGTTTTGTTAAATTGAATGAGACTTTTGCAATCACCTATGGTTCCGGAGCCGTCAAGGGAGACAAGGTCAAGGATACCGTTACTATTGCTGGAATGACTTTGTCAGAACTTGAGTTCGGCGTTGCGAATATGGAATCTCCCTCCTTTACAGGGAGTGCTCCCAGTGATGGGCTTATGGGTTTAGCGAAAGTCGTACGTTCCTTGTCAGCATCTTGAATTCACATACGATTAACTAGCTCTCTACTACTCTAGGCGTACTCTTCTGAGGGAGTACCAACCCCTGTCGATGTGCTTGCTTCTAGTGGACTCATTAAAGAACCCATCGTGTCATTCAAAATCTCTCGTTCAGCTGACCACCTTAACGACGGGGAAATTTCGTTCGGGTAACTATCAGATTCACGTCGATCTTTTCTCAAACTTATACCGCTTTTGCTTTGTAGCGGCCTTGATGCTTCAAAGTACGATTCCTCTACCCTCGTCACCGTACCCAATGTCAACACCGGGTTCTGGGAAGTCTCTATTGACGATACCACGATCAATGGTCGATCTACTGGCATGACAGGCCGCACGGCCATCCTTGACACTGGCACCACTCTCTGGTATGTGCCAGATGCAGACTCGCAGGTAATTCATGCTATGATACCTGGATCGCGGAACTCCAATGGCGATTGGACGATACCCTGTAATACACACGTGTCAGTGGCTCTTACTATCGGTGGAAGAAGCTTTAGTATCGATAGTCGGGATATGGTATTTGGAGGCGACTTGGGTGGTGGACAGTGTATGTCCGCGATTGGGTCTGGCACCTTCGGGTCTGATGCCAATCAGTGGTTGGTGCGTATTATTTCCTCTAGATTCTTTCCTTTGGTGTTGAATAAGTCTCTAGGTCGGAGACACGTTCTTGAAGAACGTCTACTTTTCTGCGAATACGAAAGATGATACCATCTCTCTTGCTAAGCTCTCTTAAATTTTACTTAGCATATGCTGCATCATATACCCAAAATGGTAATCAAATTACTTAAAATGGACATATCCCTCTGGAAATTTCAAATCTCCGCGATTTCTTAAATTCTAATTTCTACTCAAAATCTTTGGCTTTGGCTTTAACTTTTGGTTTGTTTGCGCAAATAACAACCCGCCTGCTCTCTTCCTTCATAGCTTTCCTGATGATTTGGAATTCACAGTTGTTGTTTCTGACAATCATCACGCTCTTTTTAAACCTTTGCGCAGCTAGTTCACTCCTTCGACAATTTCCAGATCGTTTTTCTGTTTCTGTGCAGCCCATTCAGCATCGCCGTCCTCAAAATGGTACCCATCGTGCTATCGTGAGTCGTTTAGTCAAGTCGTATGCCCCAGTACTTATTGGTGCTGATTTGCAATGGACCAGTATCACCAGCAACATATAAACAGAGGGCTTGTTCGGTTGGCTCGAATGACCGGACAGAGGATTCCTTCTCGGTACACGTTGCTGACGAACATCTACAAGAGGATCGCTCCTTTAGCTTCGGAATTACAAAATGATCATAACGATGCTGTCATAGCGGACATATTGGGCGTAGTGGTTCCGGGTGAAGCTAGAAATCTTCCATCCAACTCGATTGGCCTAGGCGTCGAGTGAGTTCACTAATTATCTCTTCCCTATTCTATGATTGTTCATGGCTTCGCCCACCGTTCTTCCTAGAGCCAACGATGTAGGATGTAAGCTACAATTAATGCTCTTCGCTTCAAACGACTCAATGCACACCTTCGTAGATTATGGAATTTTTCAAATTGGCACTCCACCTCGGCCATTCAAGTTATTGGTAGACTCTGGCTCGGCCGATCTTTGGGTCGGAGGTGAAACTTGTCACAGCGACGATGGCAGCGGGACCGGATGTGTGAGCTCTTACGATCCCTGTCAGTGGATTTGACACTTGACGCGGACACCGATAGGGTCCGCACACCTTCCTTGGATCTAGCTCGAGTTCGAGCTTTGAAGACACGCAACAAGAATGGATTATACTTTATGGATCTGGCGATGTATCTGGTACCACAATCCGAGACGACATTTCTATCGTGGATTTTACCCTCAAAAAGTTTGCTTTCGGTGTCTCTCAGAACGAGAGTTCCTCCTTCACTGCGTACGGAACGTTCAATGAGTCTTGGTAGTTCACTCACTTCAGGCTATTTTGGCAGAGATGACGTCCCCTTCGACGGTATTCTAGGCCTAGCACAATCGGTTTGGTATAATTTCATTTGGTCAGCATAGGTTGCTAAACCTAGAATAAATATAACTTCCAGAAGATCTCCCAATTACAAGTCCCAACACTGGTCGAAGCACTTCAACAGGCCGGTCAAATTCGCGAAGCTATTGTATCTTACAAGATACCTCGCCTAGCCGATGTTCAACAATATGGGTGCACAGGGGAGCTATCGTTGGGTGGTATGAATCCGACCATGTACGATGTCAAATCCCTGGTTACTTTAGAAAATATCAACGAACGTGGGCTGTGGGAGGCCGCAGTGGACGGGGTGTCGGTCAATGGAAAAGATTTAGTATGGTCGAATAGAAGTGGTATTTTTGATACTGGAACCGTGAGTTCACTTGCCTATGCGCTCGATGTCACCAACTAATAATATTCTCTGATCAGACCCTGATGATAATTCCCAAAGACGTGCGTTCAACTTTGTCTCTCTTTTCTGTATGCCTATTCTGACTCACTTGCAGGACTGTGATGCAATTCACCAAGCTATCCCTGGTGCTCAATATGATAGTGGCCAAAGAGTGTGGACGGTTCCATGCACCACGAATGTTTCCATCTCGCTCTCTTTCGGAGGCAAAGACTTTCAGGTTGATCCTCGAGACGTGGCCTTCACGCCTGTCGATGTGAGTAATTCTCAGGGGCGATGTTATTCTGGGTTGCACCATGGCAATGTCGGTGGACCAAATACTTGGCTGGTGAGTGAGGTGTATGCACTTGTCATCGGAACTGACGGGTGAACTTGGCTTAGATGGGAGACACGTTCCTCAAGAATGTATATTTCAGTACTAATGTCGGAAGGAACGAAATATCATTGGCGAAGCCTGCAGGGAATTGCTAAGTTTATTTGTTGGCTGTTTGATAAGACTCTCTGTACTCGTATTCCTGTTATCCCCTTCATAGTCGCTCTGTAATGTATGCATCAACTGATATTTAATATCCGGAGTATCCTATGTAAGTATAATATAGCAGTGTCCTAAGATGCAAGCGTAGATGTGAGTAGATCATAAATATAGATTATGTAGATACTGCGGAAAGGGAGAGAAGCTGTCCCCTATGCTCGTCCAACTAGAAAAATCACAAGTGTAAGCATTCCAACTATGAACGATGCCGGGCTCGCAAAGGCAGTGAAAGTGCTGATGCTGAGAATCAAATGGGTACAAGACATTAGCAACGAGAGTACTGTGAGCTCCGAAGCACTTACGTCGAGTTCGTCGAAGAAGGAGAAGCAGACGCAGACGAAGAACTAGTACTTGGCGAGGAAGAGGATGTGGTCCCGGATTCTGAAATCTGCGTATTTCCTACTTGCGCACTACTGTTAAAGGCGCGAGTCGTATTGGACTGTAGAGCCCAACTTATACCGCCAAGAACATGGGACATAAATAACGTGTCCTGGGATTGTTTTTGGAAATCAGCATCTAATGTTCGACAAAGACGAGTGCGGCGGTGGATACTAACCTCCCAAGTTTCGTTGAGATGTCCTAAGCTGGTATAGAAGCTACGCCCAGCTGTTCCGTTGCTCTCTACACCAGCGCCTCGTTCCTGATACCAGGCTGAGAAAAAGAGTTAGCAAAATCGCATATAAAGGAATACTACAGCTGGCTTACCTGTTGGATGTGGTGTTCCTTGATCGTAATTCCGTGTGCCATCATCTATAGGGAGGAAAAACCAATGTCACTGAGAGATGATTCTTTTTCGTAAGAACAAATCTGTTATGTACCAGTGTAACTGGACTCGTTTGCAGATAGAATCACGACTGCACCAATTGCTCTGGGATCCGATTTGAAGTTATACCTTCAGAGAAGAGGAAAGATTCTATTAAGCTCCAGAATAAAGGATTGTTCTTCAAGTTCGTACATTTCATCTTGAACATGCCACTGAGTTGGTAGCATGCTTGTACTGGGATGAGAAGAATCGATGACATCGACAGTCTAGTATTAATTATTGAATGAGACGGTTCGAAAGGTTTAAAGTGAACTAGACTTGCAGCATTTTGAAGAGCAGGATGGTAGTCAAAGAACGCGCCTGAACCGAAATTAGCATTGAGATTTTATTACATAGCAAAGGATCTTCGTACCGACTTCATGGCCATAAAAGGTCGTGTTCCTAAGACAATCCGATGCAGCATGAATAGCGATAAAATTCCCCCCTAAATCCAAGTATTTCTGAAAGGCCGCTTTACCAGAGTCGTCCAGGACTGAGTGAGGTAATGAGATTCCTATTCGCCGTAGTGCACAGATGTCAAAGCTTACCTTCTCCTGTGTTGCTCAGAAATAACAGGGCATCATAGTTTGCCAGATTCTGGTCATTGAACTGACTCTCGTCTTCTGTGTGGTCAAATACGACGTTAATGGTCGAGCCGTTAGACTGTAAAGCTTGGACAGCGGTGGGTATTGAGTCATGCCGGAAGTCTCGGGTTGCCGAGTATATCAGAACCTTGGCTGTATTCGCCGCAACCAAAGGCAGGAGCAGAAGAGAAAACCAGAAAGCCATAGTCCTAGCTGCTTAGCGACAGCAAACTCAAACCCGCACTGCAGACAAATCCATATGTGTTTCAGAATTCATCAAATTGTCGTCATAAAAGCCAAGTACTTGCGGCCCGCGGTTCTGTTGGCCGTTCATATGAACCCGTGAGTTGAACGTCCGAACTCGAAGTTGTAGAACTGCATGATGCTTGGTGTGTCAAGAATGTCAAGGTCCGGCCAAGTTCAAAGGTGACATTTGACATGTACATAATGCATTTCTATTCACTGAAAACATGCTGGGTGATGATACAGTCAATAATACCATACAGTATATATACCTCGATAACCTCCTAAAGCTGAAGAAGAAAGGCGGAACTGAGTTCTTGGAAAAAAAGGACCCAAGCAAGTCAAGAAAGGAGGCGGGGCAAAGATATATAGGACAAGCAAGGGTGTATGCAGTTATACCAAAGGATATTGGGATATGGTGGGAAGATGCTAAATGACAAGACAAAAGGATAGGAGGACACATTACATAGTTAGGAATAGATGCAAAGGAACGAATTGAAGGCGAATTGCGGATTCAGGTAGCCCGAAAGGAAGAGGGAATGAAGGAGTGGATGGGGAATACAATGTTGTACTTCGCCTGATAATGCAATTGAATAAGATAATTGTAGTGTCGGTACACCTAGAGGGAATAAAGCAATTGGTATTGATAATTTTGTCATCGCGTAAGTGCACGGGCGCGGGCCCCACGCGCCAAATTACCATGACTCGATGCTCTAACCGGCACCAATGGCAGTATCGAATCTCTTCTTCGCCATCATCCTTCTTCGTCATCATCCATTGATTCCAACTCAATGGCAGCTCTGCGTGGGTCCATAAACGCACGTCGACATGCGAGAAATACATCAATAAATCGTGGCGACGAGATTCCGATACTGTAATAGCGAGGTGGGGTTGTAGTACACTTGAATTGTAATAATAGACGTTTGTTCGAACAGAACCAAGGCGAATAGACGACAGTACGCAAGAGCAAGCACAAGTGGATGATGTTATATCTCATTGGGAATATTCAATGAAAAATATGGATGTTTGAGCGCCTCTTCCACTGTTATTCGTTGAGCCGGGTCAAACGCCAGCAGTCTACGGACCAGGTCGAGGAAATGCCGGTTGATGATGTCCGTAGGTGGTATGACATCCTATAAAAACAGAATAAGCGCTAAGAATACACGATGCAGACAGTTGAGCTCACAGCAAGCGGTCTAGTCGCGCGTACATCCTTCTTGCTCTGTCGCGAAGCCTTAGGTTTGGGCCAGTCTAGCTTGAAACCCTCCTTGAAAAATTCTGGCTTTGACCGAGCACCTGCGCGCGCGAAGCGATCAGGCATCTTTCCCATGACCATTTCCATCATGGCAAGATGTTCTAGGTTATCGTGGGTCTGGAAAAGCGCCATTCCTGTGTAAAACTCGACGAGGATACAACCAAGCGAGTAGGCGTCACAGGGATAAGACCAGCCCAAACCTAATATCCTGTTAGTACAGGAGCGAAAACCAGCGTGAAGGCAGTGCATACCTAATATAATTTCCGGTGCACGATAATGGCGAGTGGAAACCACTTGAGAATGGTATTCTTTCTCAAAAGTCGCCGAACCGAAATCAATGAGTCGAATGTCGGTAGAGTCAAGGATTCGCTTATGTTTGGGCGGGGCATTCCTCTGGCAAATCCTGAGTCAAACATTGTGTCGGAAAAAAAGAGCAAAATCGTATACCTTTCCTGGGACTGCCACGTTGACGACTCTGTACTCATTGCGAACGAGAAGAATGTTCTCAGGTTTCAAATCCGTGTGTATGAGAGACTCGCGGTGAAGAACTGAGGCGATGCGTCATTTAAAGTCTGTTTGATGAAGTCCGAAAGCGATACTTACATGCCACGCTGCCCAGTAGCTGACGAGCAAACGATTGTATGTGATGTCGAGGGAACGGCGCGAACTCGTTCTCCTTCAAAAAATCGTAGACGCACATCCCCAGAAGTTCATAAACCAGACATATGTGGTTTCTATGGTCGAACCAATTGAGGAGATGGATACATTTGCTAAGCAAACATCATGAGTCAACAAGTATGTGTCATTAGGTGAAAAACAAACATACTTGTAATTGTGCGGGTCTTTCTCCTTGAGTTTCTGGAGCACTCGTACTTCAATCTTACTTGCATCACGATACTTGGGGATAGCACGAATTATCTTGATGGCGACTCTTGTGTTGTTGTGTGAATCAATGGCCTCTACGACTTTACCAAAAGTCCCTTGGCCCAGAAGGCGAACAGTACGGTCTGATGAGTTATCGATCAGCTAGAGGGCAACATTCCGTCAACAGCCGAAGGACCTACATCTCTTGTAGATGATATCGTCGGGCACTATGATATAGTGGCCCTCTTTATCATCGCAAGATACAGGGCCTTTCGACGTCTAAGGGTATTTGATAGCATTCAATATCCCAGCGAGGCGAAGGGAAGAAACGGAACATACATCATCTGTAGCAGCGGCGCTTCTGCTATCCCAGGACTGAGTTTGTACGAGCGCTTGCGAGCCCACAGCAGCTTTCTTCGATGGAGGAGCACGAGCCTCGTCAGCCTGGTCCCGCCTACGCTTCTTCTGTGGGGGCGCTGCGATGCCGCTAGACGAGCTCGTAGACAATGCCTGAGCTTCTGCTGCAGCCCGAGCCCTAGTTCTAATCTGGGCCGAATATATGGGAGGCTGCTGATATGGCACAGAGAAACCTCCACCATTAGTAGTTGCTGGCGACATTGTAGGCGGTGGTGTATCTTCAATAACGATGACATCTCTGACTCTGCCATCGCTATCGAGTTCTTGGACTTCGCTGTAGCTCACGGTGTATTGATGAGCTCGTTTCCGCTTGCGTGTCGCCACTGGTGGAGTAGGCAGGACACTTGGACCTGCAGTACTGTTGGAGTGTACGCCATTGAGCGACTGTCGAGAGTGATAAGACAGCATTTGTGGCGGCATTGCATGCACTGCCGCCATCGCCTGAGTAGTTGTATACGACGTCCTGGACGATGAGGAGGGAAGGAATGAGAAAATGCTGGTAGAAGGAATCCTGAACCGTGCACAGGGCAGGTTATTTGTCTGTGTTTATACGTTTTAACTTCGCCACTCCAACCTGAGTGCGGCTTGAGCTCTGCCCTGTCCCAATTACCAACAGAATCTCTCGTAATAAACTGCTATTTCTCCATTTATTCTTCTTATTATACTATCGAGTCAAGCTCTATCTTTTGTACTCTCCTGTCCTACCAGAAACTTTGCTGGGACGTTGCCTGGAACCCAGTGCCCACAGGCGTCGGACTGTCTGAGTCGGAATGTAAAAAAACAGCAAAGGAAAACGTAAAGTCACACCTTACCTCGTGTCACGACGCACACAACTACAGATATCTCAGCTCTACAGGAGCTTGAGGTCACAAGTGTTAGTCATGGCGGTGGAGACTGAGGCCGACCTATCAGTAGATCATACGGTTCCACTGGCGCGAGCATATTTCCTCATCGAGCTTGGGCCTAATCCTGGTCTACTCCAAGGCCAGGTTGCCAGGTCCATGGGAAAGGCGGGCTAGGCCTAATAATTGGCCAAAGTCCCATCCGTATACAGCCGTATACCTACAATGAATAAGTATGTCAGCGCAATCAGAACCACGAGCATTCTATCCCGTATCCCCAGTCGAGCGTACTAATATTCATTGTAAGAGGTGAATATTCAATGATCGACGGCCAACCCGGAGCATATCCTGAGAATTCATGAACCCTCCAGACGGGAACGTCAATTGCCTAACCACTTTGGGACACCTGGTATCTCGAGCCTCAGCAGATTTCCGGTGTATCAGCCTGCTTCAACTCAGTTGTAGACAATGCGCTCATGTCACTACAAACCCAGCATGTATTCAAACAAGTACGGTTACAAAAGTCACGGCTTTGGCTAAATGTACAACACGTATTTCGTTCATTCTTCATCAGCATTTGTGAAAGTAGATATCATCTTCGATGCACCTGCGACACAGCCAGCCTTGCTAACCAATCATGTCGTCGGTGTGACAAAGTGCAAAACATCTATGATCAGGCGACCTTCGGCAGCGCGCTGGCACTCGAAATATCAATCGTCAAAAGGTCCTAAGTATAGTAAATATAGAATGAGTGTCCCCCGGTACACAATACTGCCAGCGGCATTTAGCGTACCTTTCCAGCCTTGATCTCATCAGGTGAGGGCATGAGTTCTAATCGAAGCAACTCAGAGGCCTTGCTGACAACGGGGTCATTTTGCATGCTGTGATCAAAGCGTGTCAATGCATGAAAATTTGAAGAAAAAATGTTACCACGCCCACCTTGCGACAGCAACGACTTTGCCTTGCTTAATGTAGTAAGCAATGAACTGATTGAACTTGTGAGCAGAAGTACTGTGTCCAATGCTGCTTAACGACTTACCTTCATCTCTCCAGGATCACCTGTGATTATGACATCATCATGCCCAGCAGCGTAGCCGCAGTATCGCAGTTGCTGACCCTCTAACAGGCCCAGAATGAGACCAAAGCAATCGTTAATGAAAACCTGCTAGATATCGAATTGATTGCTTACGAGCACTCCAGAATACGGGTGTCTTGACGAAAGGCTGTGGATCGCCGGCAATGGTCTTACCGACTGCCCTACCATGATTCCCGGCAACCTGGCGGACAATTGTTAGTAATTGGAGCACGAACATCCGGAGTTCACGTTGAATGAAAGAATTGCGATGGCACAGTCAACGGCAACTCACATTCCAGTGCTCGATCCGCACACGTTCCCCAGCCTGTGGGTAAATTGCTACATCACCTATTCAAAGAAAATCGGATAGATGGGATAAAATAAAGCCAGTCTCAAGATAGTAGAGCATCAGTGACGTACCAATGGCGAAGACGCCTTCAGCGCCTGCTGGAAGCTTCGTAACCCTCAGGTACTCGTCGACTTGAATCCCACCATCCCTCTCGAGCCCGATACCACTGCTTTTGAGGAATTCAGTAGCAGGCGCTACACCAACGCCCATGACGACAAAATCGGCCGGGAGAGTTTCCCCATTCACAACAACGCCCCCAGCAAGTGAGGAGTTACTTTCTTGGGGAACAATCTTCTCCACTTTAGTTAACATGTGGAACTTCACGCCTTGAGATTCGTGATACTACCAATATTGTCATTATTGAAGAATTTCGGAGAACAGATATAGATAGATACCTTCTTCAGTCCAGCACCGACTTGTTTCCCCAGTACAATCTCAAAAGGAAATTCCTCCATACCGATGACATCGATGGAAGCCAATTTCCGCTTGTTTAACGCGGCAACAAGCTCCATACTGATGAAAGAGCTTCCTATGACAACGAGTTTCTTGCCTTCTTTTGCGGCTGAATTGACGTTTTAGAGACAGATTGAATAGTGAAATGATTAGACACACCGGCATCAATCTTTTTGGCGTCTTGGACGCCTCGGAAAGTATACACATTTTCCAAGTCAGAGCCCAGAATAGGCAATCGCCGGGGGGTTCCACCGGGAGCAAGGATGAGCTTGTCGTATAAGATGAAGTCCTTACCACCGTCCAGAGTCACCTTACGTTCCTGTAAGTCGATAGATGTGGCTTCCACTCCGACCCGCAGGTTAACTCCATACTTGATCTTGAGATCTGCAGCAGTTTTCCACTCGAGTTTAGAGCTGTCGGTAATAAGTGCCTTGCTGAGTTTAGTTCTATGGAAATTCTTAGTTATTGGTTTTGGAACTAAGGAGAATTTTAAATTAACCTGTCTATTGGAGGATGAGGTTCTTTTGAAACGATAGTGATCGGGAACTTGTAGCCATGCTACTGAAAGGTCAGTATCTGAATCATCTTAGAGATAAAAGAGAGCCACCTCCCGTAAACTTTCTACCGCCTGGAAGGCTCCAGAGCCACCGCCGACGATCACTGTGCCCTTTCCAACGGCGTCAAAACCTGCAGTTGAAAGCTTCGGAGGTCGAGACATGTTCTCCTTCAATGTAAACTCCGGGTTAGCTGTAACATGAATCTTCCCATCCGCGATGTGAGCCTTGAACGGATGAAGGGCGCTTGGCGCAGGGGCATCCTCTGTCAGCTCATTAGAATGACACCTTGAAGGACTCGCGACTTATATTTACCGATGTCTCCTGTGCACACGCTAAAGCAAGCTAGTACATTTCAGTATCCAGTATTTCGATTAACCAGAAAGCCAACCTCCATGCCATGGGCTGAATAATCAATGAGAGTTTAGTTCAAGTGCGATCAGTAGACAACCGTCCACATACCAGACCACTCTGGCGTCAGCTGTAAGAACACCTTTGACAAGAGGGGCACCATAGTGTGTACAGAATGCACTAGTAGCATGGATATTGTCGCCCAAACGTGAGAGTAGCACCTTTCCCTTGTCAAAGTCGACTTCTTTCCTGAAGAAATATTCAGTGTCAATTCACGCAGTTTCAGCCTCTCATACATCTCTCCATCTCTCAGTTCAGAAGCATCGAGTACAGGTATGCATTTCGTAGACATTCTTCGTATTTGTGAAGCGCGCAGCAAGGATGAGAATAAGAAAGGACGAAAGAGAAACATTCTAATTTCCCTGACTTCCTGATCCACTTTCAATCTACAGCCAATCAGATTCCGCGGATTTTCTCTGAGTAGGCCTCGATTATATAACCAATGCTGACTAATCCAGCCCTCGAGGCTCGCTCGGGTCAAAGTGGGAAAAATGATTTTTATCATTCAAAAGATACGAATATAATAGTGGACCATCATGCAACGATAAGCAACAGCTATCGAATGCTTTCTCTTCTATATCTTTTAATTTTTGGCTCCGTTGCTCGTGGTATCAGTCAAACTTTCTTCAACCATGATCTTGACTCGTGGAATCTAGACGTTGGACCAAGTCCAAACTCCACAGGAAACCTAGTTTTCGAGACTGTGACTTCTTTGCTGCAGAATTGGCCCAGCAGAAAATATCGGAACGGTGAGCAACTCACTTCCTGACCTACCTATCATCTATCCTCACGCTTTTCAGGCCACACAATCGTTCCCGGGATTCTGCCTCTAGGTACTCTTCTCTATCATGGACGCGCAGATTCTCATCTACCCACAACTCCCGAGTGGGTAGCATTTGATCCGGAGCTCTCGAGCTTGTATTGTGGAATTTTTGGAAGCCTTGAAACTGGATGCTGGCAATTGACACTGGTGACCGTGCGACCCCTCAAAGTGCTGTATTTTGATGGTTACAGTGGTTTCAAATATCCAAATGGAACTCTTGACAGTCAGGACGTTGTCTCGTGGGGGAAGGTGACGCCTGAATGGCATGGAGAAGAGTACAGAAGAATCAATGATTTGTGCGAGTGGGGAAAACCCTTTGGCTTGGATGGTTTCGTGAGGTGGTTGTTCTACTCTATTTACAAAGCAATATCTAACGCTTGCCTTAGGCTTCATACTCTTTTGTAGGTTCTGCTTGTCAGATACAGCCGCTCTGTTGATCTAACTTTACCCGGCTTTTCAGCGAGGTCATGCTTTGCGATTTTACGGCAGGTGTTCAAACTCAATCCTTCCTCAACCTCGAATTGCCCTACAAATTTCCACTCGAACCCCCTCCATCACCAACCTACGACTTCAAGCATGCTCCAAATGTCTCAGACACTTCGCCACCTCCAACCCCAACTACCAGTATTCCCCTCAACCTCTTTGGAATGCACGAGTTGACCGCGGTCTTGCGACATAATCGATACCCAGGTGAAAGTCGCGTCCAACTCGATCTATCTCGTCTCGTATCTTTCTACGATATTTCTCTTGTCCCGAGCTTGGTCACTCGCAGATTCAGGCAAACCCGACTGCAACATCGTCTACTTGGCATTAGCCCGGCTGATATTGACGCCGTCAGGTTGCGATTAAAGGAAGAGCTATCCGCGAACAAATGGTCGCTGGATGGAGCTCAATCCTTGAGCGGCATCGATTGGAAAACCTTGTTCCGGACTATCATAGACAACTACGCAGATTCACTGGAGTTCGTCCAGTATTTGTTGAATTCGACCAACGACTCCCGATCAAATTACTCTCAATCTTTGAGTGTCTTCCACCGACTACAAGGCATATTACAACCGTATAACATACGGTCTGCCAAACCGCTAGTCGCTAGTGCTGCAGACTCGAACTTGAATAGATCATGGGCCTCCCCTGTATATCAGTTATGTAGTACTTCCTTCACGCGCCATATCTCATCCATAGAGATGCTCACAGCGTCAGAGACATTAATGTTAGATGCTGTTCAGGCTACCAATCGAGAAATCTGCCGAGTGCTTACTAGAATGTGGGCGAGCGGTGTAGCCAATGGCTTGGATAAACGCCGACCATCTGACGCCCGAGTGGGACCGTTGCCGACTAGCGTGCTTTTGAAGCAATGGAAAGAGGAAATTGATGGATTGATGACATGGTTGGATTGGAGTGTGTGGCTCAAATGCAAGCCAGCATGTACTTTTGAAGTGAGTTCTCGAAACAACAGACCTCATATATCGGGCTAAACGACATGCTCCCAGGAAATGTGTTATCTTCCAATACACCCTTATACCTATCCAGATACCGAAGAATGGAATCATCTGCGCCCCAAATGTATTCCAAAGAATTTGGACTAAAAGAACACAGGGTGTACATGCTGAAGCAAGTAGAGTATGCTGATACTTGGTTCTTGTCTGGGGACATTTTGCTTGTTCATTCTGGTCCACCTTTACTTATTGGAGGAACGAGACAGTGATGCGTCGCTAGTGAGCCGAATACTCCATGATATAAATGCCTTCGCTGCCTTAAGCAATATACATTATAGATTCCTCCCCACCCTTCCTAAATACTCAGTAAGTGCTGAGGAGGGAAAGTGCCTCGAAACCAAAACATAACACAGGATAAGTATTCTAACCTGCTGACACGGCAGAAGCACTTGAGCCCAGGCATGCCACCACAAAGCCTCAGGCCTTAAGGCAAAGTCCAAACCAGCATATGGTCTCGTTCGACTATTTCCTCCCCTCCAGTTTTTTCTTTCGATACCACTATCCTACGTTGCTCGCGCCAGTCCCTATTCACAAATCCCAGCCTCTCCCATATCCGGATAGAGGCAACGTTTGATAAAAGGCATTCAGCTCGGATCTCCGTTGCGCCTAATTGAGGGATTGCCCATTCCCTAAAAAGGGTGGCGACCGCAACGGAACCAAGGCCGCGTCCATGGTATTTAGCCCTAATCACAACTGAATGAAAAGGTTAATAATACCTCGATTTGCAGAAAAAGAACAACTAACCTCCCATTTCGAATATCTTCTCCCTTTCTCTCCACTCTTCCCAGTGATCCTTAATCGGTGTTAATCTTTCCGTCCACCAATATGCGTGCTTCAGGAGAAGCTGACCAACGAAACCATCGCCGCCATTTTCCCCAGCGCCAGTCTCGCGTACAACTACCAAAGGATTCCCTTTGGCTGGGCGCCACCCTTTTGCGGCAAAGGCTTGGAAGATCTCCTTGGCCAACTCGATCTCGGCATGGATCCACTCTCGAGCAGTTGATGAAGGAAAAGGGAAAGGAGGACGGACTAGGCCATATGCGACCTTGGGGTCGCTCTGTGTGTTGTCAAGTAAGTAGGTATACGCAGGGGTCCTTGGAAAGTATGGGGAAAGATACAGCACTGCTCACACTATCGTGGGCGATAGCTCTGGGGTAGCGCGCTGGTCGAAATTTGTTTTTGACACGCACCATCATTTCACAAAAATCATCTTGGTCGGTTTTCCTCTGCGGTGTCAGCCTGAAATTTTCGAAGGGTGCCGGGAGCGGTATATACGGCTCAAAGGTTGTGATATCGAACTGGAGAGACGTGTGGGCAGAGATGCAAGCCCTCAAAGCTGCGTCGTGCACCGTAATATAACTATCGGGCGCATTGTTGGATACCGTAAGACAGCCGTCAGACACTTCGTCAGACATGGCGAAGCGTTCATCGAACATAGGGTTCTGGAGGCACATATTACGTTGTGAGCTGTCTGTACCCGCAGGGCGCTAGCAAGAAGCGGACGAATGGTTACTGTTGTGAATTTCAAAGCTTCGGTGGAAGGCGGAACGCCGAGTTGCAACATTGCGGTGTATGCAAGGAGAAAACTTGTCTCCATGATTCTATGACAGCTTGATACAAGATGAACAAAAGATGCAACAAAAATCGTAACGTCCGGTGTCTAGGAATGACCGAACGAGACCTATACCATCGCATCTCTGTTTTCTTTGCCAACTCTTTTCTGCTGCGACCTCGGGCATTCATCTTGAAAGCCAGCAGGATGTTATTACGCTCACAAATGGTCAGTCGCCTGTAAATTTTTTCACTTCGGCTCGGTAAATCGGCTCAATATTGTCAAAGATTGAAGAGGTGGTGGTGGTCCACAACACCGAGACCATGTACGACCATGCTCGAGTGTCTATAAGCATGTGACATTCGAAGTGTGTCAATTTGAACACAAACGGCCGCGCGCCGCAAGTGTACCACCCAGATGGTAGAAATCACCGGGTGTATATCGTTGGCGCGTATGTCCGGGAAGACTTGGGAGGAAAGAAGCAGAATTACAGACCAAAGGAAGATAGCGAATGGAGGGTGTATAGACACCGCTGGTGGAACCTGAAGGGAAAGACCTGAGAAGGCTTTTTGCGAAAGGATATAAGGCCTAAACTAGGGACAGCCGAGTTGAGCCGAGAAGCTCCATATGATTCCAAGAACATCCTCTTTGCAGACGATGTGCGTATAATGGTAGAGTCTTTTATCCCTTGAGACGCGCTAGTAGAGGCGTTCATAGAGGGTGATATGCAGATGCAGTGGTGATCTTCGCCTCTCTTTCGATCAAGAAATTTGGATGATAGTGAGAAGCCAGAGACTTGAAAGAGTACGTTAGTGGATATCAACACCTACATGAGATTGGAGTATAAGTACTTACCAATGTTGCCACTTTCTCACAAAGGCGATCTCCAAGTGACAGAGGACATAGAGTAAGGTCTAGATTACACAGATATGGAAATGCAGTGATCAATTTTGAACTTGCTATGATACAGAGACCTAGAGCGACGCATTCACGCACGTTCTGGAAAACTACACACAGAAGGAAAATTCTATCCAGAACTTGTCCAGAACCCAGGAAGAGATATCGACGGCCTACCGCAATAATTTCTGGAAAGCCCTAAAGTTTTGCTGTAGTTTTCTGCTTCCGCATCGAGCGAGAAGTCTGTTTAGCAAGAAAGCGGTAGCTAATGGTTAATTCCCGCTACTTACTAAGTAGTGAGTTTAAGTGGTATGTCCCAATCTAGGCCAATTCAAACTCCGCTCTATAACTTTCCCATCCGCTTCGAGCAGTCAAGTCGACGGCACAGAAAACGTACAGGCACTAGTTGCCATTTCTGTACATAGTTCATAGTGAGTAGAATGTTCTAAATGGATCTTAGAATATTTTGTACGAGACAGAATTTTCAATTCGCTTTATTTGGCTGAGATAAACGCTGATTTTGTCTGATTTTAACAAAATTTCATTAAAATACTACCTAAGATAATAAAATATAGAAAATCTGTCTCGTACATTTTGATCAGAGTAACAAATAACCCTCATAGCCGCCGGAGTCTGGGGAGAACACGGGCGGACGCTGCCTGTACATTTCTGGGGGGTAGGGGAGCGGCGAAAATGATGACGTCACCTCAAAATAGCGCATCACCAACGTCCCCGCCCTTGTTTATGGACATTCCTTCTAGGCCTCCACGCCCAAAGCGGTCAGCCAGCTATCAGAGCATCGTAATACAGAAACCTTTACCTCAATGGAGGAAAAAAACCCGGTCCGCTGCACAGAAAGAAGCTTCTTTTCACGCGTTGAATTGTCGTGAGAGTGATGGACCTGTAATTGAAAAGGAGAATGATGCTAGAAGAATCGAGGTCGAGATGATGAAAAAGGATAAGCGGGTCGAGTTCTTGACAGAGAAAGCGGAAAAATACCACCAACGTATGCGTAATGCCGAGAAGAGGGACAAGTCAGGGAAGAAGAAGATTGCACGGTTGGAGGAGGAATTGGAGAGTCGGAAGCAGGATCTTGAAGCAGAAATGGCAGAGAAGGCTGATGTGACACGAGAGATGGAGGGAATGAAGGAGTCTCTTGGTGTTTCGACGCGTCTTCTCTCGCTTGCACGCGATAGACGCGCTACCCTTGAAAAGGAGAATAACCGATTGAATAAACGCGTCATTCGAGCACCTGAACAGAAGGAGCGTGCAGTCAATAAAGCGGTGGAGAAAGCGCAGAAGGAGAAGCTTACTGTTCGCCTAAAGGAGCATGGAAAGGTGACAGAAGATGCTCGCGACTTGACACGGGACCTTGCAGCATTAGGTGTCAAGCCGAAAGCTATTGGGCCAGCAATAAATCGTGTTTTAAAGGGAGCTGGCTTGGATCTTAACATTGAAGGGACTGTTACGGAGACATCTGCACGACGATTTATTGTTGAGGGGGGAGTTGCTGCTGAGTTACAAATAGTCGAAGCAATTCAGAGTGCTGATGGTGAGTTGACAATATAATGCTTCTGCAATACAATACTAATACATAGTGAGGGCATTCAGGCACAGTCCTCAGTGGAGATGGAACGACTCACCGAAACATTGGGTACGAATCCCGATTTATTACTGTCAACAAAGGAGATCAGCATCGTGTATTTTTTGCTGGCTTGGAGTCAGCAACAAGTCATACCGCAGAGGCACAAGTAGATGGTTGGGTCCGTCTCAGTCGCCGAATGTTTGATAACTACAATCGAAGCCCAGAAGGGAAGAAGAATGGCCTTCTCGATGCACGTACATTCTTCACAATGATGGTCGGTAATGCAACCGATCATGCCGAGGACCAAAAGAAGGAGACACGGCTGTTGCAGGCATTGAAGAATCGGTATGAGCGGGAGCTACGGGGCGAGAAGACATTGCTGTCGATGGATGTTGTTGCCCTGCTTCCTGTCATAATGAACTCGTTGAATGAAGCTGTTGCCAAAGCCGGTGGTCCACAAGTCTGGAGTACCCTATCAGAGAAGGAGCAGAAAGCGAGAGCAGAGGAGACTTACCATGATTTGTGTCGAGTCATTGGGGAAGAGGAGTTTGCGAAGCTTACAGCAGAAGAGAAGGCCACAATTGATCTCTTTATTTGGTCTGGGTGCAATATGCACAAAGACCTAAACATTGTCAAGGGTGGTGCTGTTGCAATGTCGTCGTGGTGGGATAAGAACAGCATTCCACCTCCTGTCAAGCTGATGAACAAGGCGAATGCAGCGGCAGCGGATCTGGGAGGTGCAGCAGGTGCTCGTGCGGAGAAGGTTTCCGAGGGTGGAGGAGTCAAAACAACAAGCATCGCAGGATTTCTGTTCAATCATTCCAATGACAAGTCAGGACACCATGATCTATATCGAGCATATTTCGAGGAATTCACCGGTGGAAAATTTCTCACCTTTCCAGACACATCCAATAATCGCTTCGGACAACATTTACAAGCCACAGAAGAGCTCGTTCAGCACCTCGATGTCTACAAGGAGTTCATGCTGTTCGTGAAGGATAAAAAAAAGGATCGGCGCTGGAATCACATGGAGTATAACTTTGTTACAGCACTCAATGACAATGCAACTCTTCACGAGCTCTGTGTCATGGCACTATACAACGAGATCATCAGCAAACCATACTTAGCACATATACGTGGAGATCCCAACCTTAATGCTCTCGACCTTGGACCATTCCATGAAAAGCTGCAATCAAAGCTAAAGGACATTGTTGAGAACCCAGATATTGTTCTTAACACACAGGTCTTCGACTCACCGCCTACTCTTGACGAAGCACCTTTCCACAACCCCCATGTTGTCAAAGCTGTCCATCGACTAGTACCATCCCTTCCATACATCTGCCCACTCATACAGTCATTTTTTTCAGGCGCCAATGAAACAGTTCCTCGCTTCACTACCGAATTCATCGAGGCTTCAAAGCTGACCAGTTCAGAGAGGCTTCGAGCATGGCGCAGTACAACAAATGACTTGAATGAAGGCGCATTTGGGGTGGCTCGCCACAATTGGAGGTGGTGTGGTAATACATCCTTGCTCTATCATAACTCCCGCACCATGTACAAGATGAATAACACATCAGAGTACATGGAATCTCTGCCAGGACACTCTGATCAACGTGTGTATATCCGAAAAGAGGCTCGCATACGAGAAGGGGCTGGGTTAGAGAAAGCACGGCGTAGAGAGCTTGTTCGCCATGGTATTGAGGCTGTAGAGAAGAAGAGGGAAAGGGATGAACAGCTTCAAAAGCAAAAGGAAGAAAGGGAAAAGCTGTTGAAGTCAATTAAACTCATTCTTGATCCCACACAGATACCCGAGAAATTTACAGTAGCTGATATCAATCTCCAGCTCGATTGGCACAGGGAATGGGGACCGTTGAAGGATAGCGAAGAGGAGAAGAGGATTCCAGTCAAATCCAAGTGTGGCCTTCGCAAGGACCGTCTAGAATGGTTGATCCTAGCAATCAAGGCTTTTAATGAGTGTGGGAAGACTCCTGAGCAGGCAATGGCATTGGATGTAGGTGAGAATCCCCTAGATTCCGATATTCAAGAGGATGGTGGCACGTCAAGTGGGGAGATTGAGGCATTTGATGAGGTGGCCATGGATGAAGATGAATTTCTAGACATTTCTGGGGTGAATTGGTGCTAATTGTGGTGGAACGAGCTCATATTTTAATAATGTTCATAGTAGATTAGATATAGATAATGTCTGAGTCCATAGATGATACGTATGAGGTGTAGAAAGAGTGAGAGTCAGCGTGACGAAAGTTGTGCCGCGAGGTAATGCGGGGCTGCTTAGTCATCATTGACATTTCTTTTGCCGTGGTTGGGACATACCACTATAAATTCTATATGGCACATCCTGATTACAGTCAGAAATGCCATGATGAGTACAAAGCATGATGGAAAAGTGACAAAATACCTGTGGTGAAACGTCTCACATTTCAATGTGCTGTAGCACAGGAGCTTTTGGGTGCCAAGAATGAAGAAGTTAGGGGTAGGATTGCTGAAGAGAATGAAGAGAGTTATAGGAAGAAGATGGCTGCCTACAAATCCTTACTGCAAGGTGAAGGCTTCAATGTAGATTCTGAGTGTGACGCGGAGGATGATGAGCATGAAGAGATAGATGAGATGGTGCAAAGCACGTGAGTTTTCATTCAATTGAATTGAGTGACCCATGGCAACTTCTAAACTTTCATCATGATAATAGGTGCCAGTGGAATGTGACTCGTTTCATTCTACCTATTCTCGATGCAGTTCACAAAGAGACTGGATTACATTTTACTCTGTTGGTGGGGGCACCACCAGAACAGCTGGGGGAGAATTTCACTCTACTGAGGTAAGTGTGTCATTTGATGTTTACGTGTTGCAATCCTCTGATAAAACTGTCGATAGTATTAGCTTGGGCACGACATGGGGTAAAAACAGCAAGAAATTTCAAGAGTGGGCAGGCCCAAATTTCAACCACATGGTGATGCCATTATTCATGAAGTATCTGCTTGCCACACAGGAGGGTACGTTTTTTTTTTGGCTGTCTTTACGCATCACAGATATTCATTGACATTGGGTCTAACAGAAAATAAGAATATACAACCATCTTCAACGACCAACTTAGCTGAGGACATCGATTCTCAGATGAAGGAGGCTATGCCTGATGTGCCATATGTGATGCCAGTTGAGCCTTTGGAGCTGGAGCAGAAGAGTGGGGCAGAGGGACATAAGGACAAGCAGGGGAGGAGCAGGAAACAAAAGGCTAGGGCCAGGTCACCTGCAGAGAGTGCAGAAGACGAGGGTAGCAACGAGGATACAGAGAACAGTGACGATGAGGATGAGGAAGATAGATCTGACAGAAGTACGAGTGGGGACAAATTGGAGGATGGTGCACTTGACAGCCCAACGCCAACTCCACGCACTCCGAAGCTGCCTCCTGGTTACATGTTACATGAAGAGGCCATGAAGGCACTGGGGAAGTTGAGCGATGAGGAGTGGTGACGCAAGATGGGTCATCTAGCTACTTTGAGGCCTTACGAATTCAGCAGAGAAAACAATATGCTCAAGAACGAGTGGCTGTTATCACAGGTGTTCACAGAAGCCTCAGCATCAGAAATTCTGGGTTTTTCGAAGGTGAAGCCCAAACCAAAACCTCACACAAAACATCCTTGGATTGAGCCTGCAGCACCCATCTCTCCTTTGTGTCATGCCACATGTTTGAGCACATGGCAGGGTGCTGTAGCTTCATCTGATGGTGTAGTGGACTCTCCCGTTACCTCATCTGCTTCAAATGAGCCTCCTGTGAGCTCTGCTGCCTCCCATGAGCCTCCCAATACCTCCGCTGCCTCCCATGAACCTCCAGATACCTCCACTGCCTCCCATGAGCCTCCCGATACCTCCTTGGCTTCGAATGAACATGCTACAGCTTCTTCTGGTCCTAATGAAAGTCCTGCAGCCTCCTCCAGTCCTAATGAAAGTCCTGCTGCTTCCTCTGCTCTAAATCAACTTGCTGCACCCACCTCTGCTCCAAATAAACCTGCTGCATCCACCTCTGCTTCAATTGACCTGCCTGCAGCCTCATCTGCTTCAATTGAACCCCATGATAGCCTTTCACGCTCAAATGAAATCCCTGTGACCCTTCCTGCTTCAACTGACCCTCCTGCACCAAGTTTGCATGAGCCCTCGGTAGCTCCTGTCTCCGTTAACAAAAGTCAAGAGGGTGATGGTATCGACGATAGCGCTGCCAGTTCTGAGTCAGTGTTGGATGCTGAAACTTCACTCGTTATCAAGGAGGATGACAGGTCTCATTGGCCATGATGGGTAAAAAAACACGTATGCTTATCTGATAGATGCTCAAGGGGAAAAAGGGAGTGAATGGATTAGGCTGGTAAACAGCTGGGTGATGCTTGAGGAGAGAGGCTACGAGTTTAAGAATCCCAATGGCGCAGTGAGTCTATATTAAATATTTGTGTGCTTCTACTAATGTATCTATTGTAGCGTGCCTGTTTTAAAAAACCAGGGCGACCCATGGTAATCGATTGGTGGTTCAAAAATGCGAAAATGACAGCTTGCAACCCTCCGGATGATCAATTTGGCTCAGTTGCGTCTTTCTCAGTGGCGTGGTGGATATGGTGGTCGATTATCAACCCGGAGTGGTGGGAGAGGGATTATAATGGCCGTCTGCTGGTTGGTGGGGATGGCAATGGCGATTGGGAGGGGTTTGATCAGCCAGGAGAGTGTGGGATGCTGACAGTGTTGATGTGTCTTCAGTGGTGGTGCAAACGCCTACAAGGGGCTGAGGATGGGGAATGGAATCATGCACGAGACAATGTGGAGTGGGTAGTGGAGGAATTGATTAGAGAACAAGTGTGAGTGTCCTTTTTAGCAGGTTGAGCGTGCTTTTGACATGTTTTTGACTGTATAGGTCGACCAAGAAACAGAGAGCTGGGGACAAGTGGGCTAGGGAGGATGTTGAAGATGAGGAGCCAGGCAGGCATGTCACACGGTCACGCCATTGAACGCCATACCCCTCTCACTAGAGCATTGTTTTGCACTATTTGTGTTCTTGCCCTGTGTTTGCATATGCTTGATTCAGGTGTTGCTGGTTTGTCCTTTTTAGTCTGTTGATTACTAATATGTAGCAGGTATATATATTTCTGGATTTAATATACAAATAAATGATTTTTTGGGCTTATTGGGCTTTTAGCGAGGGTTAGCAGACAGTTAGCAGGTGCTGGCAGTGGCAGCACTGATGTAATGTATATACAATGCTGAGCTGACCACATTTGGCAGGTATATTTAAGCTCCGCAATACCTACGATGGTACTAGTTATATGGCCGGACTAGAGTCTACTCACTACACATTAAATGAGCCTGACTAGTATCTACATACTATGCATTGTAGGCTACAACTACGAGTGGTTTCTTCCTGTAATTGCCCTTTCAACCACCACTTGCAGCCTGGGAACAGACAAACCTAATTTTCTCAGACCAGAACTTGGCGGCATGCATAGCCTGGCCAGATGAGGAGACAGTCTGATATTTCTGGAATTCAATGCAGTGTTCTCACATCTCCTGAGACAGCCAGTCATTGAAAGCTCCCATTGAGGCCCATCAAAGTGTATAACCATGTGCAAGATCATATTTGAATGATCCAACTGGATCCTTGTCATTGAGATCAGGAAGGGGGAGATCTGGCTGATAATTGGGGATACAGAATGTTGCTTCTTCTGATGGAGGTGCTGCATGGGTTTCGGGATTGAAAGGTTCAGTGGGGGCGCAGGCTTCAGGGCTGAGCCCCAACAGACTGAAAGAAAGGAATGACATTGGTGAAGAGATACTCTAAGTTGCTTTGCCCTTAACATTGTCTATTCAACAAGCATGACAAGAATACTGGGCCACAGTAGATTCAAGAAATAAAAGTATTATTCTATGGAGGAAGGCATGGAGAGAGTTTGGAACAGAGGATAAAGCTGGATTAGTAATGTGCACTTCCCAATTTAGAGTCATGTGCATGAGGAGAAAAGTCAAAACCTGGTCAGCTGGGTCAACCATGATAAATGCTGTCCTCATCCCTCATCATAACCCCACCACTTCCTGTCCATCATATGCAATGAATACAATTTTTCACCTACAAATGACAATTCTTATTATTCGTACATTGACATAACAAGTACATAAAGTATGCCAACATGCAAGCATTTCCGAATAAGCAGCTGGATAAACAGAATTGAAGAATGTGAGGGAAACTGTATATGAAAGACAACTTACCCTCATAGCCATTGAACATTGAGGATTAATGGCTGGATATAGTCTTCCACAATGCTTCAGGTGTCCCAGGGAACTCAAAGACCTCCCAATGTTGTCAATGGCCTTCAGTAAGAAAATTGTCAGTTAAATATGCCAAAGAAAGAACAGAAAGCTCACAATTGATGCATACATCCTCCCTCTAATACAATATGACACA
This sequence comes from Neonothopanus nambi, assembly GCA_003987895.1. Lineage (NCBI taxonomy): Eukaryota > Fungi > Basidiomycota > Agaricomycetes > Agaricales > Omphalotaceae > Neonothopanus > Neonothopanus nambi. Next base: position 28,551 of record RCHF01000231.1, read on the forward strand.
GTCTCTCTACACAATGGTTAGTAAAGAACCAATTGAAGGCCTAAACATACCGGTTCAAATGTAGTGAGGAGTCCATATCAGTGTGAACCAAATGTGTTTCTGATTTCTGCATTGTCAAGCCCATTCCTGCTTGCACCACTGAATATTTGTGGTGCATCTGACTTTGAATCGAGCTGTTCCAACAATGTTGTATATATAAATCCATCCTGGATGATCAAATCTTGACACAGGTTGGTTTAATTCTAATCTGAACTGTGTGCAAAGGTCATTCATGACACTGGATGCAGAAGACAATGATGTGGGAATGAAAGCAGAGACAGCGGGAACAAAAGTGGCAATGATGAGAACAGAGATGACACGCAAACAGAAATGACTACACTGAGACAAAAACAACACTGAGACAAAAATGGCTGCGCTGAGACAAAAACAACAATGCATGAATGTATGTGCTACACTTGGAGATTGGTCAGAGCCTATTTGGGATCTACATTGTGTCAAAATGCACAGCTGGGAGATTGAAATGCATTGAAGATGGGTATATAAGGCTTATATTTATTATTGATCTACAATGAATACAAGACTAGACTGAGAATAATGAGCACTGGAAGGAAAATCATATCAATAATAATGCTCACATCTTTAAATTGCTAGGGTACTATGGGTTACAGTGTCAGTGACATTGTCAGGAGGTGAGGAGGTCAGTATCAGACAGTTTCAGCTCACTGTATGCCTCCAAGGTAAATGAACTTGCAGTTGGCCTCTATCTTGGCTCTGGCAAGACACTCCCAAACAACCTCCATAGCCCTAACTCCAAGAATCCACAAGTGCATTCATCTACCACTGTGGAATGAAGTTTTCTCCTAGACCACCAGCAACTGAACTCATTGAAGCCAATGACACAGCCAAAGCAGAGCTCATGGCAGAAGAAGAAACTATCTTGGGCCTTTTAAGAAAACCAAAATCTCTGCAAAGGATGATGACAAGGTGACCAATGTAATCCAGGCAGAGATGCTGGGCCATCATGGTGTCTTAGAAACTCTTCACTCAAGTTATCAGAGTTGAGCTCATCAATTGAGACAACATCAAACTGCCATGGTGAGTGGAAGGCAGGAAACCTTGCTGATGATCTGTTTGCTGACAATGACTCCCCAAAAGAATCTGTTGAGGATGAGTGTGTGAGTGAAGTTCTGCACAAAACTCGCAACACTCAACTAGGTATATGTTCCAATCCCTCTCCTTCATAGCCTGCCTCGTCACCTTTGAAGTCTACCAAGCTTGCCTGGACCTTGTGCACACTTGTTATGACTCCATAATCTTCCTCAGAAACAGTCTCTGCCACTGGCACCACAGTTGTGTTTGGGGTTCCAACCTGCTTTCAAGATTGCTGTTGCTGTTGCTGCTGGCTCTCAATCAACCTTAGGTAGTTCTCCACACCCCCATTAATGCTTAGAAGATCCCCCATGTCGACTGAAAGCCAGTAACCATCCTCTCTGCAAGACTTTTAATGTCCTCTTCCACTGTCCTAGTCACCTGATCATTTTAACAAAAACTCTTGAGAGGGTGCTGTGGTGAATTGGCAGAGTTGTGGTGGTTTGTGCAAATGAAGCACTGCCCATGCCCCCCAATGCACTCATTTGTACTTCATCTGGTCCTGGTGCATAATCTGTCTGTTACAGTATTGATAGTGATGATAGTGGTATAGATACAGGACCAGAAGGACTTAAATTTATTGTTGACCCCATGGCTCCAATAAGACGAATATTAGTTTAGATGGATGTTTGAGTATGGATACAAGGATGAAGTATCATCTGGCATGAAGTCCAGATCAACATCGGAATCGTCATCTGCATCAATAAGCTTGCAGGTAGCTTCTGCAAACTTCTCTCCAAGAATATGTTCTTTCACTTTGGGTTCAGAAGCCATTGACTCAGTCTTGGAATCAGTGTGGATTTGCAATCTTGAGCTAGCATTTGCATATGGGAATACCGAGGGATTGTTACATGTGTATGATTTCATGCATTCTTTCACAACCTTCTTCAGCTTCCTAACAATGCTCTGACACCAAGGAAGAATAGATGAGAACCTGAGCATATATCTAACCTTGAGAAAAGACTTACCAGTCCATCCACAGCTCTCAACAGGACAGCAAACTTCATATTGCCACCAAGGTTCCATAGCCTTTCCTCTTCCCACATCTCTGCTTCTGCCAAGTCACGATTCATATCATTCAACTACCCCACCACCAGGAGCCTGAGCTCCCTATTGTGGACAGACAAAGTTGACAGTGAAGAATGTGTGAATCCAGTACCTGAATGCCATGAAAGTGCATACATGAACTATGTGACAAACAAGTTCATCGTTGTCCCCTGAGCCGTCTCCTTTCTCCTTGCTACTGCTGCTAGTTGAAGTACCTCCAGGTAATCCAGCATTCATAGGCTGGCCCAAAGCCCAGCAGAACCTTCCAATCAACAGTCTGGCAAGATCTACACTGCTCACATATGTTCTGTATGTGAGGAAGTTCAACAACTCATCATAGTCTAACTCCGACATCAGCTGTGCAAGCCAGTGCTCAATATCAATGGTTGCTGTGAGGAGTATCTGTGGTTTCTCAACACCATCGTCACTGATGCTCAGAGCCATGGATGAGACCATTTCATAAAGACCTGTGCCAGAAGATACACATAAATTAGATATTGATGCATTGGTAGATTTTGATTTTCCTTTGTGACTTTTCCCTGTAACAGACAGCCAGAAGACAAACTCTCTTGTGACATAGATGCATTGTCTCTGCTGTGACTATTGCCCACGTCACCCACAGAGGAAATCAGTTCACCCCAGATGACAAAACATGGATTGTCCTTTGGAGCAGCACCTGGGTTATCACTTGAGCTCAGTCTCACAGGCAGTCTCTGGTGGTGAAGTAGCATCATCAAGCAGGTCTAGAATTGGCAGCCCTAGGTAAGTTTGTAGGACATCTGTTAGGAGCTGACATCCCCAGCTCACAAGAACCTAAGAGTGACTCCAGAATAGTAAGGTATGGCTCAGGGAAGTGGTGGGGACCACCATGCAGTAAGAGGTGGRCAGCAGGGAGGACATGGGTTAAATGAGTGACAGGGTTTAGTGGATTAGTGGAGTCATAATAAGGGGAGCTGATCACTGTCAGGAAGGGTGCACTCAGGCAGTAGATCTCCACCATGGTAGACATAGGATGTATAGGCCACCAGGATGGAGTGATAGGAGAATAGATAAATAATGCACTCAGGCAGGTTACCTCCAGCAAGGTGGACAGACTAATCAGTAGGATGAACACCAGACTGGAGAGGCAGAGATAATCCAGACAGA
>RCHF01000232.1:0-83468 GCA_003987895.1 Neonothopanus nambi
AATTTCCGAAATGTGACGTAGATGAGTGACATCATCAAAGAGACACGTGACGAGTCCGCGCGGCAGGCCGGCAAACTTTCTGCTGGCAGACGGCGGTTTTGCGGGGGGCTTGAGCCTTGCCGAAGCCTTGCCAGCGTCAACGAGCCGCCGAGGGCCGCTAGTACACCAGAAAATGGCAGCGAGATAGGTAGACTGAGGATCATGCATTATGATTGACTGCTGTGCACAGTCAATCCAAAAGATTGACCATATTCAACAGCCAATCCAAATGATTGACCGTGTTCAGCAGCCAATCTAAACGATTGACCCATTTTCGTGGACGGGACAGATGATTGACCCATTTTTGTGACAGGACAGATGATTGAGCCGAGAAATTTCGGGGGTCAATCGGAACGCTTGACCGGCATTTTCCAATCAAAATGATTGCCTTCCGGGGAAATGATTGACTTAGTCAATCATGCTGACTGCATTTTCTTCCCACAGTGAGGCCGCTATTCAGTCTCCTGATTGTCCTGAATTCTCTCCATCCTAGAATCATTCGCTATATGCATTAACGTCTCAAGCCTGCTTTCAACCTTTGAAGCTACAAAATGCTTCAGACCCTATACATTGCTCGACACGGTCGGTGAAAATGTAATTCGAAACCCCTGGTCACTGTCTAATCTCTTCAAGCACAGGTTTTCGAAGTAGCTGGGCTACAGGTGATCGGTAAGGATTCACATCTAGCCCGCTGGATTCAACTGTGATGGGTGCATAGAAACCTTGCTGAGCATCTCTAACCCATTTCCCTTCAAAGGTCGAATCGCAATGATCCTCTTTCGGAGTCTGGTATTGTCAATACCCCGATTCCGTATAATGTTGCTTGATCTATTTATTGATTGAAGCTTACAATTAGGCTCAAGCAAAAGACCTCGCAAACTGCCTGCTTGCTCTACCTGAAGAACACAGACCATCCGTAATATTCTCCTCTCCGTTTCGTAAGGATTACACTCCAGATTTGCATGCAGTGATCCCTCTAGCTGACTAGTTATCAGATCGTTGCTTGCAGACAAGCCAGATCACATCTATTGCTTTGGGTATTCCAATCTATGTGGATCATCGTAAGTCTTCCTGGCTCAATCACTCTGTTCAACCTCAGACAAATTGCAGGCCTTTCGGAGTGGTATTCAGACGTTACAGCTGCAAAAAGGATACCACAGCCAGAGCCTCCTGAAGCTGCTGTTCTCCGCAAAGATTTCCCTGAAATCGACGCTGAGTCTTGGTCCCGCCTCTGGTATCCGCCTACAGAAGGCGAAAACGTCATCCAGATTACAGCAAGAATGTCAGCATTTCTTTCTGATTTCATTCCTGAGGTGGAGAAGATGAATGAGACGCCTAATAGAGTTCTCCTGGTGAGCCATGCCGCACCTATAATAGGCCTCGTGAGGATTCTCTTGGGAGAAGATAATACTTCTGTTAGACCTGGATGTTGTTCGCTCACTGAGTTTGAGCGTACTTCAGACTCTGAAGATCCGCAAGGACCTGGTGGGAAATGGTCAGCCAAGCGCATCGGAGATGCATCGTATGTCAGTGGCGACATAAGGGAATGGGGATTCGAGGACTATTACTGATCTGAATAAATGCATTGGTCTGATATACACTATCGTACACCTATAAGTCTTCCTACGTACAGTCCAGAATACAATGCTTCATATGTCAAAGGCCTCGACTAGAATTTGACCCAAGCACTGGCGTAGCTAACACTCGAGTCCCTAATAGTCTCACAGGGACTGCTTTGTTCGTATCTAACCCACTTGATAGTCGGACGACACGTCTCATTCTTCTCCAGATCTGACAATGCTCCTAATAGCACGCCAATAGGGTGTCGGCCACAGATCGTGTTCTTCGTGTAGGACAGATATTTCGCGAATTCAGCATGCGCTGCAGCCGCACCCGAACGCGGAAGCGTAAGAATGTCCATAGCTTCGTGATCTAGTCTTCTAATTGATTCGTGGATAGCATGGCTTTGAGATGGACCCGTAGCCCGCGAAAGACGTATGCCGGGAGCCGAGCTTGGTGCAGGCTCTGGATAGTAGTACGTGTACGAAAATCTAGTTCCCCTGCGAGAATAACGTCAAAAAGGAACGGCGATGCAGTATAGATAGTATTGATACCAATGACAGAAGTCGCTTGATACGACACAGAATGTATCTTCCCTGGCCAGATATGGTGCTAGTAGCTCCCCATAAACTACTTCTTTCTGCTGCGAGATAGCCCCGACGACAATAGGCACAATGGTGATATTCTCTCTATTTTGTCGTCGGACGAAATCTGAAGAGATGACAGCATTGGATCGACTCACCCCTCAAAGATCTTTCGGACGTATGGTAAGTGCATTTCAAGACTATGTTCCGCCTCGTCTTCATCTAGCTCTAGCATACGAAATTTACCTGTAGCCTGAAGTTCCTTGACGGCTGAGAGAGATCGGCATATGGACTTTCATTATTGGAACCACCGACGTACTTTCAAGATCCAAGGGTAAGTTTCCAATCGGAGTTTCATATTCTTTACAAGGAGAAAGAGCACAAGAGTCCAGATAAATGTGGTGAGAAGGACCGAGGACAAAGACGCGCTTGCTTGAGGAAGATGTTGGATGTTTGAGAGATGAAGATAAAGATCAAAGCAAACTCACATCCCAGTGGTGTCTATACTCTTGTACGCCGAGGCAGCAGCAGGACCAGAGTAGGCATATCCTGCATGTCTGAGAAGCGAGAATCAGCCGAAGAAACGGTGATTCAGGCAAGCTGAGCGAACGGTGCAATGACAGCTTTGCATCCCCTAATTGGGAGCGGAACCTCAGTGCTGGAGACGTCTTGGAGCCATCCCGATAGCTCTGTATTGAGAACACGTCCTGAGATATATCATCAAGTTAAGCTCGAGGACATGGCGTTAGAGGACGACAAGATAGACCATTTCCGGTGTACCAACTGCCTGCATGCGACGCAGAACGAACACCCTGTTGACTGGAACAAAGGAAGGGTCAATATATTCCTTGCTTGTAGTGACATGTAGGAAACCGACTTGCGTTTCTCTTTGATAAGACATGCGGATAGTGGGTTGAAGCAACAACTCAAGTGCTCAAACGTTGTAATCATAATCGATCAGATGCATCACGGCATAACTGCCACTTCCATCTTCAAACTCAGAACTAGATCTGGGCGAACAAGGACGGTACGTTTGTCGCCCATACTATGTAGGTGGCAGAGGTACAATGGAATAATGGAAAGAAAGAGAACAGACGAGCAGCATTGCATGGCGCATGAACATGGATGCATATTGCAAATATACATGGGGAAAGAACACAAGTAATCATGACATTACTCTACTCCTCTGACCGCAGACGGGCTGCAGGGTTTGTCACTTTGACGCCAAGGACTTTAGCCCTGTGAGAGAAAAAGGAGGAATCGTCAGAAAACGAGTGCGGCAAGGTAAGGGAGAGGCATACCGTTCCAGTATCGTCGTGCGGTTCCTGCTGCTAACATTGTGGGCGATCTCAGCCGCGTAGCTTTTGTTGTGCATAAGGAGAAGTTCGAGTTCTCGGACATTGCTAACCAAGAACTTCTTCAGGCCGTTGGGAAGCAGATGTCTTGTCTGCAAATTACGCAGCACACGTTAGTCCCAGAGTATATAAGAAACAGTGTGAGGACGAACTTTCTTGTTGCTGCCATAGCCGATCTATAGAGGATAAACATTCAGGTAAGTAATGACATCTGAGGAGAATATACCACGAAACGCACCTTGGGCATAGGAGTTTGGCCCTTGAAGCGACGCCTGACCCTGTTGTCAATACCCTTAGGTTTCCGCCATGCCTCCTTCACACTGTGATAACGGTCCGACTGGTGGCGCCTATAGAATAAGATATGGACATGAAAAATCGTCGAATAAAAAAGAGTGAGCGACGGACTTGAAATGTTTAGTGCGTTTCTTGACAATGGGGATCTTGACGGCCATGGCTAACTAAAGAATGAAAAAAGTATGAGCTTCTTGAAAAACTCTAGACCAAAAGTCCTCAGTCCCAAAAGTCGTCATCCTGAAGTGCCAAATGACATCCAACGTATTTTGCCATCCAGTCCGAGAAATCGACAGCACAGATGGAATCCAGCAACACAGAACACTCGATTGAATGACTTTTGGGCATATTTCGGGGATACTCACAGATTTTGGGCTTGAGGAATACGCTGCGACGATGAAACTGGGATGATTATGAGTCCTGCAACAGTTTACCGTGAGAACTCTGGAGCCCCGGAGGTCAGCTTGCCAAATTTAGTAGCTGCTCTGGCGAATTAAAATTTAATTTCACGATTAGCACTATTTTTAGCAACTCAAGGGAAAATTCCCTCAAGGCTGGTTCACATCGCCCTTGCAAGTAGAGGGACATGTCCTTGTAATGTTCTCTACACTCAGAATCTGATTTCAGATAAAATGGAGTAAAAACAAAAGAAATGAAAGAAATGAAAGAACATATCGTTGATCGGGGAAAAGCACGTGGTATAATTTTGTGTCTCACGGTGGACTAGCGACATCATCCAACTGTGGTTCTCTCTTTCCCCATATTTCTCTCCTTTCCCCATATTCTCTGTGTCGGTACAGAGAAAGGAATTCGATGCTGTCTGCGCCCCAGCTAGACTTGGCTTTTGACAGCGAAGAATGGAAGACACCGCCATTGCCCGCCAAACTGTACAGGTCAACCAGCAATGCTAGTACCATCAGCAGCTACGGAGTTACGTCCTTTGGGAAAGGCTTCGACTGGGATGAAAACGAAGGGTCAGACACCCAGGTTCAGATGGGCTCCTTTTACCAGAAATCTGAGCCAAAAGAAGAGACGAAGCTTGCTTTCGACTTGAACAGGGACTTTCCTGAGGAGGAGAAACCTCGGAAGGCATCGAACAATGCCACAGACGCTTCAAAAATAATGCGCCTTGTAACGAATGTAACCTCTTCAACTTCTACACCCTTACTTTCATCTCCCATAACTTCAGAACCTTTTTACATGTCTCCTTCTCAGTCAAGATCTCCTTCGCCTGCCGTCTCAATTTCTGCCGGTTCTTCTCATAGACCTCCTCCCATTCGTTCTCCTAGCACTCCTCGTCCTCGTAGACGTTCGTCTCAACAGCGTGTCTCTCTGGTTGCTGGTCGTGTTCTTATTGCTCCAAGAGAGTCGCCCACTCCTCCTCCTATGATCCCCCACACTCTACAGCGTGCTGGGAGCAACAGCAGCTTTCTTAGTGTAGCCGCCAGTACTCGTGCCCCATCTCCTTCCAACCAGGAGTCCTTTTTGGGAGATCGGAATATATTCGATTTCGAAATCGAAGGTGAGATCGGTCGGGGTGCTTACGGATTAGTAAAGCGAGGCAGAGAGAAGCTAGCAGATGGGTCATTGGGGGTAAGATTGTTTGCTTAAATTCCTCTTCATCGCTTCGTTCAACTCGGTCGCGCTAGCCGCCCCTCGTCATCAAGCAAATCATTAAATCTCGTATACTGGCCGATTGTTGGAAGAAGCATCCTAAATACGGCACGATTCCGATAGAAATCTATGTTATGTCCGCAATCTCGAATACTTCCTATGTATTACCACCTCGCCGTCCCTGGCATCCTTCACGACTCAATTCCTCGACGGATGCTCCAGTTGCACCTGCAGATCAGGAAGAAGACTGGATAGAAGGCAAAATTGTGAAAGGCCACCCAAATATCTGCCCCCTTCTTGATTTCTTTGAAGATAATCATTACTATTATCTTGTATTACCCTCAACGACGCCGGAACGTCTACCAGATGAACCTTCCCCACCATCCGACCTCTTTGACCTGGTAGAGAGCTTTCCACAAGGTCTCCCTCCCAGCTCTATTCGAACGTACCTAGGACAGATAGCAGACGCATTGGTGTTTCTTCATTCGCATGGCATTGGCAAGTCTTTGAATATTCTCCGTTGTTCAAGGCATTGATAGAGCGTCCTCTAGTTCACCGTGACATCAAAGATGAAAACGTTGTTCTCGGCCCCCACGGCAAGTGTATATTGATAGATTTTGGTAGCTCCGGTTTAGTGAAAAAGGGCGGATGGGATTCTTTTAGTGGAACGTACGTCGTGTCTATGGCATCCTCTACACCCCTTTCGCTTATTGCTATGTAGACTTGACTACGCTGGGCCCGAAATTCTGCGCGGTGAACGATACCAAGGAAAGGAGCAAGATGTGTGGGCCTTTGGAGTGGTTGCATATGTTTTACTGGTCGGAGAATGTCCGTTCATGACGGCAGCAGAAGCTCAGGACGGTCTCGAGTCACCATTTGCAAACGCTTCTATATCCTTAGATGAGCGTTGTGCTGATGGAAAGGAAAGAGACGGAGAGGAACCTGACGGAGGTGGCGCACTCGGCGATGCAGCGGCGCTTGTCCGAGCATGCCTTCGGATAGAAGTTTCTGCACGACCAACATTCGAAAAAATTCTTCAATGTCGATTCCTATCTGGAAACAGTGGATGGACAGAATATAAACCATAAATCGATGGCCGCGAAGCTCATGTTACTGTACAGCAGGCTTCTACTTGAGGCACCCTCGCTTGCGCTTATCGTTTGCGTCCTCAGCAAACGAGATAACTTTCGGCTGGCAGCTGCATCGTGACGTTCATGTTATCGGTGATAATCTCTGTGGCCGTGTGGTACTAGCCTGCAGGCATTGTCGACCTCGTTGTAGTTTTACGTCTTAAAGTATTTATCTGTTTCTCGTTGTCATCGATAGCTGTAGCAAATCTTTGAAAAATAAAAAGAAAAATGTATTATTATTACATAATCCGGCCGGAGCTCGGTCGGGGCCGATTGAGTCACGCGTCCTTTATCGGCCATCAATCGATAAAAAAATTTTCAGCGATTTTGGCCATATAACTAGGCCAAACACTAACTTTTGTCCCGCCAACTCTTCTTTCCCCTCCACTACCACCACCAATCACTTTCACTTTTTTCTTACTTTCAAAGTAGGTTTCTATTTCATCTATTTTGTTATCTGCTACTCCTCGTTTTCTACTTGTTTACTTTGCAATTGGATTGGCTTCTTCTGTTTGCGATAAACTTGCTTTTTTTCTCTTTTTTTCCCTCATCGATGTCGTGCGATCTCAGTGCCTAACACCTTGATCTGCAGAAAACACTAAAATGGGAAAGGAAAAGACCCATGTTAACGTCGTCGGTGCGTTTTTATCGCACATCTAGTTTGTGACCCCTTACCGACTAGTATCGTGCCCAGTTATCGGCCACGTCGATTCCGGCAAGTCAACCACTACCGGTCACTTGATTTACAAGTGCGGTGGTATCGACAAGCGTACCATCGAAAAGTTCGAGAAGGAAGCTGCTGAGTTAGGAAAGGGTTCCTTCAAGTATGGTGAGCAGATTTATCCGATCTTTGCAGATCTAGGCGGTTGATAAACCTCGATTTTTTGATAGCCTGGGTGTTGGACAAGCTCAAGGCCGAGCGTGAGCGTGGTATCACTATCGATATCGCTCTGTGGAAGTTCGAGACTCCCAAGTACATGGTTACCGTAAGTATCGCATTTTCACAGCTTTGATGAAACTAGTCTCAATCGATACATCTTCAGGTCATTGACGCTCCCGGTCACCGTGACTTCATCAAAAACATGATCACTGGTACCTCCCAGGCTGATTGTGCCATCCTCATCATTGCCGGTGGTACTGGTGAGTTCGAGGCTGGTATCTCAAAGGATGGCCAGACCCGTGAGCACGCTCTGCTCGCCTTCACTCTCGGTGTGCGTCAGCTCATCGTCGCTGTCAACAAGATGGACACCACCAAGGTTCGTATGTCTGAATTCGGTTGATAAAGAGTGGAGCTGACTGTCAGTGCAGTGGAGCGAAGACCGTTTCAACGAAATCGTCAAGGAAACTTCCACCTTCATTAAGAAGGTCGGCTACAACCCCAAGGCTGTTGCATTCGTCCCCATCTCTGGCTGGCACGGAGACAACATGTTGGAGGAGTCCACCAAGTAAATTTCCTGCTCAAAGGTTGAATTCGACTAGTTGCTAATTCATTTTTTCAAACAGCATGCCGTGGTTCAAGGGCTGGACCAAGGAGACGAAGGCTGGTGTCGTCAAGGGTAAGACCCTCCTTGACGCCATTGATGCCATTGAGCCTCCTGTTCGTCCTTCGGACAAGCCTCTCCGTCTTCCTCTCCAGGATGTCTACAAAATCGGTGGTATCGGAACAGTGCCCGTCGGTCGTGTTGAGACTGGTATCATCAAGGCTGGCATGGTCGTCACCTTCGCTCCTTCCAACGTGACCACTGAAGTGAAGTCCGTCGAAATGCACCACGAGCAGCTCGAGCAGGGTGTTCCCGGTGACAACGTCGGTTTCAACGTCAAGTAAGTTTGTTTTTTTTATCTCTTATCGGTTTTCTCTCGATCTTACGTATCCTCAAGGAACGTCTCGGTTAAGGATATCCGTCGTGGTAACGTTGCTTCCGACTCGAAGAACGACCCTGCCAAGGAGGCCGCTTCGTTCAACGCCCAGGTCATTGTCCTCAACCACCCTGGTCAGATTGGTGCCGGTTACGCTCCAGTCCTTGATTGCCACACCGCCCACATCGCTTGCAAATTCTCTGAGCTCATTGAGAAGATTGACCGACGAACTGGAAAGTCTCTTGAGGCTTCGCCTAAATTCGTCAAGTCCGGTGATGCCTGCATTGTGAAGCTCGTTCCCAGCAAGCCCATGGTATGCAGATTCAGTCTTCAATGTATTGTATGACATTGCTCATTTATCTTCTAGTGTGTTGAGTCCTACAACGAGTACCCTCCTCTCGGTCGTTTCGCCGTCCGTGACATGAGACAGACTGTTGCTGTCGGTATCATCAAATCCGTTGAGAAGACTGACAAGTCCGGTGGAAAGGGTGAGTGGGAATGGCAAGTTGCTGGTAACTCAATTTACTCACTATTATGTTGCAGTGACGAAGTCTGCGGAGAAGGCTGCCAAGAAGAAGTAATTAGATGTAGAATCAGTGTATCATTTCCTCATCTCTTTCTTTTTCTTTCGTCGTCTTATTTTCATTGGTACTCATTACACTGTCATCACTACCGCAATGTTTTTTTTTTTTGTATTCACGTCAACGATGCTGCCAGTGGTGGGAGGTTACTCCTGCCATATGTCTTACTATGCTCTGGGTAATGAAATACCTTTGGGGTGGCGAAGCACGCTATGATATAAGGTCAACGAGATGCTTTCCATCATACTACAGCTATACAAATTGCTAGCAAACATGTTCAGGCGCTTGGGTATTATTAACTCGGGGACCTAAATCCCGTCCTACAGTTCTCTCGAATACTTCCATCATAAAAGTAAACAGCGATCGAGTAAGAGCAGCATCCCAGCGACCTTTAGAACTTTCGTCGCGGATAAAAGCATGCTGGGCCTGTACCTCGAGAAACTGGGCCAGTATAATTCAGTTAAGGATGAAGTGAAAGAAATTACACCAAACGCACCGAAACGGTCACGTTCGCGTCTTCCAGAGTAGTACGAGTCAGATCACGACCCGCTCGAGGGACGTGGGTGTCCTTCGTGAATTCAGCATGAAAGAATCCCCTAGTTAGCACATAATACTCACTTGCTTGCCAAAAATCATCTGTTCAGAAACAGTCAAAGGTGATCAAAAGTATAAGAGTAAATTTCCTTACCACTAACTCTCCCTTGTTGGTCAGATCTCCATTACGGACTCGTAAAAGACTATCGTCTTTCTTGCCTTTACCCAACGTCGCACTGTGAATGTCAGTTGCGAAAAAGCAAACAGAAGACAGTACACGACTATCAAACGCGGCCTGCAGACAATATCACAATAATGGAGAGCATGAAGACCATTGAACCTACTCGGAATGCCTGAAGTAGTGCAAAAAGTCAATCATCTAACCAAGTTGAAGAGAGATTTAGTTCCTACAAGATGTCCCCCTAGACACATACCGGTCGCTATGTTACTATAAGTATCATGAGCAAAACAAGACAAGGTGTACACGCCCACCTGCTATACGGCCATTACAGTTGGGCAATGAGACCAGCAAATCGATGGACAAGGTCGCATCCTGTGGTGTGTTAGTATTAGATTACAAGAAACATAAGACAGAGGGCGCATGCACCTCATCATAAGCAGCGACTTCTTTCTCGATCTAAGAACGAACAATGAAGACACCTTCAAAAGGGAGAGTGACTGGAAATCTACCTTGTATTTATTCCCTCTGTCGGTGCCTATCTACAACGATAAGCAAAATAAATTGTATGACGAACATGTGAACACTTGCCCTCTACATCGTATGGGATAGCTTCGGGCCCCTCAAATTCATGATATATGGATGGGCAAGCTACGAGGTTGTGAGCCCAAAAATCTATCGATTGGATAGCACATACCGACGACATAGCCCTGACTAGCGATCTGGCCGGCGAAACGCTCAACAGGACCGGTGACTTGGTAGATCTCACTGACATCTCAAAAGTCAGAGATGAGATAGATTGCTGTCATATGGCCTAGATTGACCTAAAGACAACCACCCCTATAGTAGATTGAGAGTGGGAGTGAGAGGGTGAATAGACAGAACTTGATCACTGTTGCTCACCTGGAAACTTTGCATGAGGATAGTCTGGAACTACAGGAGAAATGACAAAGATTCTTATAGGACGACCATTGGCGTCAAGTTTTGTTGGAATGTCGTGAAAAGACTTTGTGATGAGCATCGATGAAGGAAAGGTGAGAAGCTGGAAATGTTTAGCGCGTCCTGACAAACGTGCGCAGACTGGAGAATACATAAAAGGTCACCGGTCACCACTCCTCCTTTCCTTTTCCCCTCCCAAATGGTCCAGCCTATTGCTCGAATTCGCCCTTTTCGACCCAGCGATGAAAAGGAGGTTCGTTTCTCTATTGCAAAGGCAGCCATGGAGGGCCTAGCTGCTGCCAATTCCAAGAGTATGTTCAATTAACCCCTTTAACCTCTATTCTTTTCTTAACCAACCTCAGGTTACACCCATTTCGTGACAATCAGTATCTGGGTTGCATTGTCATGCGCTCTCGTGGAATACATGCAATGGTGGCCCAGCCCTCAACATGGGCTTCTTGGTTACTTGAGTCCCTTACCCGCATTCGGCTGTATAGCGGTTCCAATACTTGCGCTTGTGGATTGGTAAATCGACTTTTAATTTCTTTGAATATTTCTCTCATGCAAGCCGTATAACAGGCTCAATAGACCCTACTTCCAAGAGCTTTCGGAGCAAACCCTACGCGGTCCTGATCTTCTCAATATCGCAGAATATTATTCGCGATCCCCAGCATCGGGTCTCTGGATATTGGAATATGCAGAACACTTCGTGGGCTTAATTGCCCTCGACGCATCACACAATTCTCAAGTATCAGGAAGGGATATAATACGCGGACAAGCAGGTCTTAGGCAAGGAAAGGGTACCTCGGACACCGCTGTTATTCGACACCTTTTCGTCGACGAGCCGTATCGCAAGGCTGGCGTTCAAATGGATCTACTCGAGCACGCAGTTCGCGTAGCCTTCGATGCAGACGCTTCACTGATGCGTATCAAGATGTCGAGCTCCCCCCTTCGAGGTTACGTGCAAAAAGCATTGATTGAGTACGGGTTCAAACCCGAAGGGCCGACTACGAGCGTAGGGTTGTTCAGATGGAAATCAGGTGTACGGACGTTGGAAAGGGAGACTTGGAGACAACGCTCCCAAAATTAAAAGTACATATACTTTTCGCGCATTCGCGATTCTTAAAACGTAGTCTATGATCTCTGATTTATTATTATTACTTTAAATTACACTTCGAATTCCACATACATTTAGTTGAGTGAGACGCGTTTCTGACGCGAAATGACTTTGATTTCAAACCTCGACGGTCCTCGCCCCAATCAGCGATTGCTGCTTCTGCAGTCTTCCATTGGCCAGTCATGCTTGCCACTTCTCCGCCATATCCTTGCTCGTAAATCTCGTTCAGAAAAACAAGCACGAACGCGACCGCTATTGTTTTGTTTTTTGCATCCCCCATCGAGTCTTGTCAGTGATACATCCTCACTAGATGTCCACAGTTATTTGGATAATATTCCAGGCTATAGTGCTTCCTGGTCAGATCCCCGGCCTCAGATACTGAAAATTATCAACGATGGTGAGTGACTCTGGTAGGTCACCATTGCTGAACCTCTAAATCGATGTTATTCTGTAGTCCCTGCCTCGCTACCACTCGAGGTTATCATCGATTCTGTAGACACTTTGTCTTCAGACATAGGATCCTTCTCCGAGACGTGCAAATTCCTTAGCACCCTGCTATCTCTAATATCAGCCAGAACTAGTAGGCTCCTCTGCTCACTACCAAGCCCCTATAAGTAACGCGAGCCATTTGACTTAGAACCTTCTCGTCTCATCCTACATCTTTGCACTCCATGCCAAATACAACCTTATATTCTTTCCACCACATTTTCCTCTTCCCTGACACAGGTGATCGCACATCCACCGATACTCCTCACCCACCTCGCAACCGAATACCTTACCCCTCCTCCCCCTCTGACTCCTGAAGCCAAGTTTTGGGGCGTCTTCATCCCTTTTAGCGAACGTGGGCATGAAACCGAACGACTCATTTATGGTTTAGGAGGCGAAGGAACTGCGGGTTCTGAGATGGTCGTCGAGATGCTTGTGCGAGGAGGAAGTGATGCTTCAGGCCGCAGAAAGGCAGTCGAGCGGGCACTGGAGGGATGGGATATTATTCAAGATCGATCGGTCGAACTGAGCGAACTGGAGGCTCTGACTAGTATCTGGAAGAGAAAAGTTATTGAAGAGGTACTCACCACTGAATCTTCCGTCGTGTTCACAATCGTTGACTTGAATGATCACAGGCTGCTCCTGACCCAACTCAGAATGTGTCCTTCAAACTTGAACTCACTCCTTCGCAACAGGAGTCCCGTGCGCATGTGCCTCTACCGTACGCCCATGGAGGTACTATTCATTCACAAACTCGCATCGATATTTGGGCTAATCACACTTCCCTTAGGTCGTGCACCACAAGCACCCGGTGCAATTCTATACGATCCAGACTCGGCAGATGACATTGATGACGATGATCCTGACGAGGATTTAGATATATGATTCTGTCGAGCGAGTTTCATACTTCTATATGTTACGTCGGTCGCAACTACTTAAAAATCATGAACATTGTAGTTTACAAGCCCAAAATCTTCAGTGATTAATCAATACTCCGGGAGTTCGAGCGCTCAAGGTTTACTTCCTGTCCTACCATTGAAACGAGCCCAGGAGCCCTGGTCTCTCAGCCCAGCAGCGAAGCTTGAAAGTGTTGAAAGCACAAATCCTTGTCCGTCTTTTCTTTCAGGGGCTACATGAGTGTTTGCGTTCTGAGATGTGTGCGTAGTTGTAGTATCGCGATGAGGGGCAGAACTGGCAGACGCCCTATGAGTTTGAACATTACGACAGCTTCTCGACGCAAGCACACGGGAAGGGGATTCCAATGGTCTTGGGGAAACCCAAGTAGCACGGTCAGAGCTGGGCGTGTCAAGGCCCGGAGGAGAATACGGGGCAGACACACGGACTGGATTGATGGGATATGATATGCTAGCACGAGCTCGGGGGCGAGAAGCCTCGGGACGACTTCGAGCATTGGAAGGCAGGATAAGGGCAGAAGCTGGCCTTGGACGAGAGCGTCTCGGAGGTGTGATGGGGATGGGCGTAGAAGGACCGCTTGATGAAGTGATGCCAGCAAGAGCCGACAAAGAAAACCGACGTTTGGATTTAATTTCGGCCAGAGTCTTAGGTCGAGAATGTGCTTCTAATTGCATTTTAAGATCAGGAGATTCATTACTAGTTGATCCGTTTAGGGGATTGTCTTGATGATACAGGGCAGACACGGAAGTTTGCGGAAATGATGAAGGTTGGGTACTGAAAGGTGCTGGGCGGGGCGGGGCTGAAGCTGAAAGATGATTGCTACTACAGATCGAAGTATCCAGCGGAGAACTTGGATTGACGGAAGGTGCATAAGTTTGGACAGTCAAGCATGGTCGTTGTCTCCGAATGCGCGACTGAAGTACATAGTTAGCACAGGTTTCAGAAGGGTGAATAATGGACATACAGTAGGTGATGGAACGTTATCATTCAGGCTCGTGCTGGATCCAGACCCGGGGCGGGTTGCAACACTCGGACGCTGGGTTTCGGTCACAGCACGACAAGCACCACGCGAAGCTTCTACCTCCGCACCCGCACCAATGAGAGAAATCCTAGTGTCGTGTTTGTTCTTCGACCGTGCACGCAAGAGGGTTTTGACCTTGTGTCCAATCTTCTTTATTCTGACAAGTAAAACGCTAGAACGCCCTCGGAAGTTGATCGCACCCTGAATTGGTATCTCAGGCCCCGCCCTTTGTTGAGTCCAGAAGTCACTAGTGTGACCATCCCCTCCGCCGTCTCCTATATTCTGGTTTCCCGTCTGTGCAATTTCAATATCCATTGGCTCAAGGTGAGGAGCAGACGATCCCCAAGCAGACATCATGACAGCAGTGGCGTATTCAGTAGGGCTTGGTTCAGTGGTCTTGTTCGACTCCGAAGCCGCATTTGGTGAAGGTGACGACGAAGAAGAGATGAAGGGAGATGAAGATTGCACCATCTGAATAGTGTAATTTTCTGTACCAGCTGGCGATGACGAAGAACGAGTAAGCGAGAGAGCAGAATCGACTGGGGACGTAGCTGCGAAAGGCGCCGAGATACAAGTAAATGGAGAGGAATGGGGTCGTTCCGAACTTGAATCACCAGGAAGCCGAGAGATACCTGGTATGACCCGAGAGCTAGAAGGATGAGCGTCCAGATTGTCAATTTCACCATCAAGACTTCCGGGGAGGGAGAGACAGGTCAATAAGGGTTCTTGGGGTACTTGAAGGTCGCTGATAGACGAAGCATAGCTTCCTGACATTGGCGATACGATGACTACTTGCCTAGCAGACGCCGGGGACGGAAACGGAGAGGGACTAAGCGAAGGTGTGGCAGAAGGCGTTCCAGTTCGTAACAGATTAGAGTCGTCGTATTCGCCTTCTTCCGAAGTTATGAGAGAGCTATAATCGTACGAGTCGTTTCTTGCAGCCCTCGAACGCCGAATGGCAGGGGGTGTTCGATTAGAGGATGTAGGTGATGCAAAGACCAGAGCTGATATGGCAGATGTGGAATTTGAACATTGCGAGTGTTCCAGAGAAGCAGGAGAAGAGGGCGTTGAAGAGCCGCTTGATTTCGAGTGTTGAGACAAAGGCGTGGTAGTATATTTTTCTTTCTCAATCTTGACAGCGCGATCGGAGCTGCTTTCGGGACTTGGAAGCTGATATATGCGCGCTGGATGGCCTGATTTATTGGAGGGTATTCCTTGATCATCGTGCTTTGGGGTTGACGAAGTTGAAGTCTGAGACGTTGCGCTAGAGAAATTCTGATTCATCCATCAGTTTTGTTGGAAGTAAGAAGGGTACAGACGGCACTCACGACCAGTGTCGAAGCGGAGTTACCAAGGCGTGTCTAAATGAGACTTTGTAGTCAGTATACTCGCGATACACTAAAATATGCTTAAGCTTACAGAGGTAAGTCCGTCGAAGCCTAGTGTCTCGCTGGACGAAACAGAAACAGGAAGGGAGGGATCAGCTGCAAACGCATGGTCAGTGTCATTGCCTGGAATGCGACAGCTTTGCGAGTCATTGCGTAGGGGATTTCGAGGCCAAGCACCTGGAAACACAGGCGATGGCGGGCGAGGCTCTGGTTTCGGTATAGGCATTGTGATGGCGAGAGTCCAAGAGCAAAGAAGCTCGTGACTTGAATCAGGTCCTCAATCCCACTCGAAGACCAAAACATTACTAGATTAGGTGTCCACAAATCCATTAGAATGTCCTATACTTATAGTGCACTCTATTTTATAAAAACTAGTCCAATCCATCCAGTCTACAAGTTGCCTCTAACAGCGGCATCTACATTGGAGGCAAAGTATTCAATATTCCCGCCGTTCAAACCCGCCATGCTAATGCGCCCATCACGGGTCATGTAAATACCCGCTCGAGCGAGATGCTCGGTTTGAGAAACTGTCAGGCCAGTAAAGCTGATTAAAACATCAGTAAAAGCGCACTTGGCGAGTCATTGGTATATGTATAACTTACCTGAACATGCCGATTTGGCTCTTGATGTGAGACCACTCGCCGGGAGTCTTCAAGTCATGAGTAAGCATGTTGTATAGCTTCTCCCTCATGCTAATGATTCGGTCGGCCATGCCTTTGACTTCGGTCTCCCACTCGGCATAGAGGGCGCTATCACTGAGAATAGCATTGGCTATCCGGGCGCCATGCAAAGGCGGGTTGGAGTACATGGGACGGATAACAATCTTCAGCTGACTGTCAACGCGAGCCTTTTCCTCGGGATCGGCGGTGGTCAACGAGAACGCGCCAACACGTTCTCCATAGAGTCCCATGTTCTTGGCAAAGGACTGTGAAAGGGCAACCTGGTGTCCCTCAGAAACGAAGTGGCGGACAGCAAAAGCGTCGTTGGGGATAGATCCAGTGGCGAAACCTTGGTAGGCCATATCAAAGAAAGGGAAAAGCTTTTTCTCCTTGACAATGTCGGAAATCTCTTTCCATTGCTCGTGAGTGGGGTCAACACCTGTAGGATTGTGCGCACAAGCATGGAGTAGCACGATAGCATGCTCAGGAGCAGCCTGAATTGCTCCAGTAATTGGAATCAACGGCTGAAGAGGGATTGGAAGGGCAGCACACCTTCAAGTCGGCCTTCAGGCCCTCAAAATCCAGTCCAACGGTACTCTTGTCAAAGTACCTGTAGTTACGAACCTCGAAACCAGAGTCGCGGAAAATGGGAGTGTGGTTTCCCCAGGAGGGAGTGGGGAGGTAAATAACTTTGGCGTGCGGGTAGTGACGTGCAAGAAAAGCACCTCCAATGCGGAGAGCGCCAGTACCCGAAATTGACTGAGTAACAGCAATCTGAATCTTTGTGAGAAACACTGCAACTCAAGTAGTTAGCTACTTACCGACCCCTGGGTGAGGGGTGAACTGTCCGCGCCATATGCAAGCTTGGCAGCGTTTTTGGTGAATTCTGGAAGACCAGTAATGGGAAGATACTCCTTGTCGGGCTGCGCAGCCGCAATAAGATCTTCAGCCTGTCATCCTTATTAGTTTTGTGCTGAAAGAATAAAGCTCAGATGGTGCACCTTTTTGACACTGGTCAAGACATAAGGCTTGCCATTCTCGTCTCTGTAAGCACCGACACCAAGGTTGATCTTGCGTGGGTTCTTGTCCGCTTTGAAGGCCTCAGTAACACCTAGTAGAATGAATATGTAAATCCGGGGTAAATGATACGTAGCGAAAACTAACCCAAAATTGGGTCCGGAGGTCCAGCAGGAACGGCGGACCAGGTCGAAAGAGACCTAAGGGCGGAGGCACCTACAGGCGCAGAACGACGAGCGAGAGAGGCAGCAAGCATGAGGAAGAAAGAAAGGAAAGCAGAGATTCGGTGCTCTGACTCTGAGTTTCTGTGCGGGTGACTTAGGGACTAGCCTCGTGGCCAAGTCGAGACCAGCGCTAGGCCCTCTTATGTAAATGGAGTTACGCGGCGTTTACAGTAGACGCTCATCCAAAAATGGTTACTTTCGGATCAAAAATTATTTCAGCATTGATTTGGCCGGGATTTATGGTAAAAAAATAAGCAACCCTAGCTTAGGGGTCGCATTCGAGTCAATCGATAAGTCGAATGTTCTCGACTCACCCGCGACTCACTCTTGCTTTCGAACATGTCTGAGCCCACTGAGCCCACTGTCCAAACTTCTACAGAACAGTAAGTGCTGAGATCTCAATCGTTGCTGTTTCTCATTGCATGTGTACCGTAGGCCCGTCGGTCCCGGTGAAGATGCGGCCCCCTCGAAGAGCGAGCTGAAGAAGCGCGCGAAAGCTGCAGAGAAAGAGAAAAAGGCTGCAGAAAGAGCTGCTAAACAACAGGAGCAAGCTGCAGCGCAGGCTGCTGCTGAAGTTGTAAGTCACCATCGTGTGGTACGTGTCTTTATCTAAATTACGATCTGTAGGACTTTGCCAAAGACTTTTACGGGCCGCTTCCCCTGAACCAATCTCAAGCTCGTCCTCGTCAACCTCGCGTAGAAATTACTTCCCTCTCCAATCGTGATGGAGAAACGGTATTACTACGCGCACGTATCCATAATTCACGTGCACAGGGAAATAAAATGGTGTTCTTGAACCTTCGCCAGCGCACCGAATCCGTCCAAGCTCTGTTGATTGTAACGCCCGAGAAAGTTTCCAAACAAATGGTGAAATGGGCTGCAGGCTTGGGTGGTGAAAGTATCGTTTTGGTTGAAGGCGTAGTAAGAAAATCACCCGAAATTATCAAGAGTGCTAGTGTTGGCGATGTGGAGGTCCATGTATCAAAGGTACAAATTCGTATGCTGCCCATTTGTTCTTCACTTACTGAAAGATACTTCCAGCTCTACTTGATCGCCGCGGTCGACGGACGACTGCCATTTACTGTTGATGACGCCAATCGCACTGAAGAGGAGATCGAGGCCTCTGGGGGAGCCCTGAACAGAGTCTTACTTGACACACGACTCAATAACCGAGTTGTTGACCTTCGAGTAAGTTAAGGCTTGTTTCTATTGAATCGGCATTAATGGGTGATTAGACACAAACGAACCAAGCAATATTTAAACTCCAGGGCGCCATCGGCGAACTCTTCCGCAACTTCTTAAACGCTCGTGGCTTTACAGAAATCCACAGCCCAAAACTTCAGGGCGCTGCAACTGAGTCCGGTGCATCTGTATTCAAAGTCAGCTACTTCAAAGGCAAGGCTGGTACCTACAATCGTATTTCTATTACTTACGGGAGATCCAGGAAATGCGTATCTCGCTCAGTCACCTCAATTCGCGAAGCAGATGGCCATTGCTGCCGATTTTGAGCGTGTCTACGAAATAGGTCCTGTATTTCGCGCTGAAGATTCGAACACGCACCGCCATCTTACGGAGTTCATGGGTCTTGATCTGGAGATGACTATTGAAGAACACTATCACGAAGTGATGGAACTACTTGATAGTCTTTTCCTGAGTATCTTCAGAGGACTACGGGAGAAGTACAAAAAGGAAATTGAGGTTGTTGGCAAGCAGTTCCCAGCAGAAGAGTTCAAATGGAGGGAAGGGCCTGAAGGCACATTGAAGATGACCTTCAAGGAAGCTGTTGACTTGCTTGTCGAGGACGGTGTACCACGAGAGACCTTGGATGATATCAAGTTTGGCATTCATCTTATTTTCATCGTTGAACGAGTACTGAAATATATGCGGCAGCACGGAAAATGAGAAGCGACTAGGAAGAATTATCAAGTCCAAATACGACACCGACTACTTCATCATTGACAAGTTCCCGATGGCGCTTCGCCCGTTCTATACTATGCCAGACCCCAATGACCCTGTAAGTAGTGAAAGTTGCCTTTCCGTCCTTATGCTCAAGCCCGGAGTATTAGACCGTCTCGAACTCATACGACTTCTTCATGAGAGGCGAAGAAATTCTGTCAGGAGCGCAGCGTATCCACGACGCCAAGTTCCTTGCGGAGAATATGCGGGCGAAAGGCGTTGACCCCGAGACAACGAAAGGATACGTCGATGCATTCCGTATGGCCTGCCCGCCTCATGGTGGTGGCGGTATTGGACTAGAGCGTGTATTGATGTTGTTTTTGAAGCTGAACAACATCCGCCGAGCGTCGCTATTCCCTAGAGACCCGAAGAGACTTGAGCCGTAATCACACAATTTAATTAATGTGGGTGTATAAATATGTTTTAGTAAGATTTAAGAAATGTGACAATTGATATAAAGAACTCACGGAAAGGAAGCGATCGGAAAGCCAGAACCACGCTTGCTACTCCACATACTTGGCCATTTATGTCGATTCTAAACCTCGATCTTGGAGAAGCGGTCGCGTACTTGGCTTGTTCCGATTAAGCGGCAGCGAGTATGTATGTATTCAATATTTTGTCAGCCTGTATGGAAGAACTCCAATCCCTTTTATCTCATAGCCCAGCTCTTCGCTTTTTTCCCCCTCCAACTCTGTCCTCTCCTTCAGCTTGACCGACCATGTTCACTCTTTCCGGAGCTCGTTTATTCATCAGAGACACCCTATGCAGCTCATCGAGTGCAATGTGCAGTTCCGACCAGATTTATTCCATTGGAACTTCTTCCACCTCAGGCTCCGACGAAGACTCTCCCAACACTGGAACTGTCCATCCTGGCACTACTGGGCATAGAATGATTGGGGTTGGGATTGTAGTGGGTTTAGTCGTCCTCGCGTTCGTTTTGTGGTTGCTTTTGGCGAAATGGCCGCGGAGGAAACTTAGGAGACTCGGATGCACGTGTTTACCTCCGCCTCCCAGTGAGGATGCAGAAGGAGAAAAGGAGAAATACGAGCCATCCAGAGCAGACACGTCCTCTGGAACTCAATGCTAATGGAGAGAAATCAACGGCTCGACGTTAGCACATAGCCCATGAAACGCGGCGTCCAGGAGTGGAGCCGGTGCATTCGAGAAATGATGAACATGGTTCACGTCATATCGTGAGTTGGGTTTACTAGAATCACCTAGGGCCGTGTTGATCATTTCTTTTGTTTAGCGAACATGACATCGAAGTACTAGTCAGAGCACCAGAAAATGCTCAGTTGTGTTCCGATAGGGAGATTCAAGCTTCTGTATCCTTTCACCCTGCCTCATGTACAACAAAGGACATTGGTTCAAGATTTGCACTTCTTGATAAAGTCTTGAACAGTATGCATTTGAAGATGAGTTCCGCTATAGCCAATAAATTCTAGGAGAGGGATAATGAAATTTATTACAACATCAACTGAAA
The DNA here is from genome assembly GCA_003987895.1 of Neonothopanus nambi. Classification (NCBI taxonomy): domain Eukaryota; kingdom Fungi; phylum Basidiomycota; class Agaricomycetes; order Agaricales; family Omphalotaceae; genus Neonothopanus; species Neonothopanus nambi. Next base: position 20,929 of record RCHF01000232.1, read on the forward strand.
TACTTTGTTCCGCTAATACTGCTGCAACATAAAAAAAGTCCAATCAATTACACCGCAAAGGATACAGGACGCTAAGGAATAATAAGATACGGATGGTTGACACGGACCATAATAATCTGTTAACTTGGTACACCCAACCAAATATAAATGTCAACGTCTCCGACTCCTTCGTCCACTAGATCGCGAATGATGTGTTTGACCGACGGCGCTATCTGGTATCGCGTTTCCTTCCAGAGCAGCCGCGATGACTTCGGCAGGGAGATCAATATGAACTCCTTCCGCGTACGTGACCGCGTCCAAAGGTGAATATGCCGGGGGATCTCGTCTGGACAAAGGTGTTGTTGTCGCCCTCAGCCTTTCCTCTTCAGCAGCATCAGAAGAGACGCCTTGAGATCCAGCACTCGCGGTTCGTCGGTGATCGGACCGTGTAATGGCCTGCAAATGTATATCATGGTGATTAGGTGTAGGAGGAGGAGGACTCATTGGCGAGTCAGGAGGCGGGTGTACCTGAGCGACTGTATCTGCGCCTGGCCCAGAGTCGGACAGGGCTGTGGCCAAATGAGTGAGGGACCGACGCATACGCCGAGGCGTAGAGAAGGGGTTTACCGCACCTTCAGCTTCAGGAGAAGGCGATCTACTAGAAGAGGCAGACGATGAAGACGAAGCTTCTTCAGAGCCAGATTCCTGATCAGATTGGACGGCTGGAGGTCCAGGCGAAGGGGGCAAATTAGTATTAGGTGGTGCGTGGAAAGGTAAATCAGTTGGTGATATGTATCTTGGCGACGTTGACGGACCAGCGTCACCGTGTTCGCTACTAGTTTCCTCGTCAATAGGCGTGATTGGCGGGGGCGGCGTTATAGGCTCAGATGTTCTAAGAGGAGAGGAGATACCGCTGGATGGTCTCGGGCGCCTTGAACGATGTGACCGGCGAGCCGGTGGCGGAGAAGAGCTACCTGGCGTACCAGTAGGGGTACTCCCTGCACTAGGGTGCATCCTTCCACCTACGTCGAGCAAAATGCTGCCGCGCTCGCTACCGTAGGCTGGAGGCGGAGCAAGGGTTCCCACGCTGGGCGCGAGACCCCACTTTTTAACATTTGCCTCGACAAAGACAAAGCCGGCCTGACCAAGATTGACATGGACACTACATGGACCGTCCGCGCCAATGGTGGGGAAGAGGTTCCATCTATTGAGACCAGTGAAAGCATCTTCCATCTTTCGGCCATTCCGAGTGAAGAAGACTGTGCCGGAGCGAGGACGGTAGCCAATACCCAAAACATCACCCTCCTTTAGGGAGGAACCGAAAGACTGAGCAGTAAATGGATAATTATGAGACTTGTCGCCATTAGAATGATAAGCAACTGAGTAACGATTCATGCCAGGAAGGCGGAAGGAGGGATAGGGCTTGGTTGCCAGACCAATAGCGACATTTGTTGACTGGGGCAAATCGAACATCTTTACTTCCCAGTAATAAACCTCGTTGAGTTTGGGTAGGGGAAGATTAGACTGAACCGATGAGGCGGAAGCGGGGTCTGGAAGGAAGGTGATCTCGGTACGAGCATGGACAAGGAGAGAGTTGAGAGTCTCGAAATCTGGCTCAAAGGACCAGGCTGAGACGCCTTTCTCCTGTATAGAGAGAAACTGAGATAAGGTGATGTCTGTAGGGAGTGAGTTGGGTAGATATTGTAGTTGATAGTCTTTAATGCATACATCAGAAGATGAAACACACGAGCATAATTCGGAAAGGTTACCTCTTGCACGTAGATAAGCGCGACGAGCGTTATTATCTGCGAGACTGTCTAGCCAACGAGCCTCAATTGCATCGAAACCACCCTCGCCCTCGATGAGCTCCTCCCTGCTCATGTCAACTGGACCATCGCTGTCACGGAGGATGATGCCGCGACGACGCCTAATGAGAAGGAGACATACTAGAAAGAGGAGAAGAAGGAATAGAAAGGTGGATAGAACGATGAGAAGAGGGAGAAGAACGAGCCAGGCAGAGTCCTGAGTATCTGACTGGTCGTCTGGAAGGGGTACACTGGGCATGGAGTAATGGACGATGGTTGGAGGCAACGCTGAGTGGACTTGGGTGGGAAGCCCCGGCTGTTCCGCGCCGCCAGTTGCCGGCTGCTTAGTAATACACTTTAAGTAGCTGTACTCTGGGCTTTGTTTCAGGCAATGAGCACCCTCAGTCCTCCCTCTCCGCCTCTCGTCCGTCGAAAGACATCTACTCGTCGTCGTGCTCACTCTCATCTACCTCTTCCTCATGATAGCCATTATCAAGCTCTCAATGCTATCCGATCTTTTCTCAAGGGCCGCATCTGCTACGATGCCTTTCCCATCAGCTTCAGGCTAATTATTCTTGATACAAAGCTTACTGTCAAGAAGGCTTTGCAATGTCTTCTTATGAATAGTCAGCATATTCATTTTACCCTTTATCTCCTTCTCAATTTCTTCTCTAGGTGTTGTTTCAGCTCCTCTTTGGAACAGCGACAAGTCCGAGTTTGCGGGCATGCTCACTGTTCTCGACATCATTCATCTTATTCAATACTACTGGCGTACTACTGCTTCCTATGACTACGCCACTGAGGATGTCGAGACCTTTCGCTTGGAAAAGTTGCGCGGTATGCCTCCTATATCCCATCCATTCTCTTTCGTCCTCACATTCTGCCAGATATTGAAATTGAACTCGGCGTCGAACAGCCCCCTCTTCTCCGCAAGCATCCATCAAGCACCCTCTACGAGGCTGCTCAAGTTCTCGTTCAGACCCATGCACGCCGTCTCCCTTTGCTCGATTTCGACTCAGAGACTGGCCATGAAGTTATTGTGTCCACTCTAACACAATACCGATTACTCAAATTCATTGCTATCAATGTTTGTTCGCCTTGCTACATTTAGTCCCTGATCTAACTATTCTTGTAGTGTCCACGCGAAATTCAACAGCTACACCTTCCCCTCCGCAAGCTCAAGATCGGCACATACGTCGCCTCCTCCCCTTCCGAAGGTCACAGCCCCTATCATCCTATTGCAACTGCAACTCTCAGTACATCTGTATTCGATGTCGTACACATGTTCTCTGAACGTGCAATTTCCGCTGTACCCATCATCAACGAGGACGGGATCGTCGTCAATTTATATGAAACTGTTGATGTCATTGTACGTGCAATCCAGTATTTAAAGTTCTGTTGATCAATCTTTTTCCTTGTAGACCTTAGTCCGATTGGGCTTCTACCAATCCCTAGGTCTCACGATCTCAGAAGCCTTGAACCAGAGGTCACCAGACTTTCCTGGTGTCGTTATCTGCACCGCTTCCGACTCTCTTGGAACTCTGTTGCAACTCATCAAGAAAAGGAGAGTACATCGGCTTGTCGTCGTTGAAGGCGAGGTACGAATTAAACAACTCTTCTGAATCTGCGTATTCATCATACTCGTTACCAGGAAGAGGAACGAAAAGGCGGCAAGAAAGGTCGTCTTTTGGGGATCATCACCCTTAGTGATGTCCTCCGGTACATCATGGGTTCTACATCTATGAATGAGCCCGCTGAGCAGCCTGAGAATCCTGGAGGTCCCCAAGTACCGCTCGCACCAGCAAGACCATCGACGCCTGCAGCGGCAGAACATGTAGCTAGCCCAATCACCGAATCTGCCTCTTAGTCGGTGTTGTGGACTCTGGAGGGACTTTCTTTTCTCTTGCCACTATGGACCCTGGATGCACGACACCTTTTTTCCCTTTTATTACACATTCAATACATTTGTGCGTTGTATCGTTAGATGTCGTTATCTTGCTTTGATTTTTCTGTGATCTTATCCTCATTTCTCTTCGCATCCAGTTACTCTTTGGATATATACTGTACTAGTCGCTCTCACCGATGCATTGATTTTCACGTCCCATGCCTTCATCCTTCACGCAATAGTTCCAATGCTGCGTCACTGTGGAATGAATTGTATGCTGTCGTGCTCTTAGACACTTTTGGAATTGTATGTCTCACAAAGATGTTTCAACGTCCAAAGAGTCTCCTCGACACAATTGCAGCTGAAGTGCTTGCAGGTAATTTAATCCGGGCTGCCTCCTTGAAATAAACGTGCTTCCTGTGTTTTGCTACTAATTATTATGAGGACTGTCAAGGTGACGGACACTGATATCAAGTCCGTTGCATGGATTACTGTCAGTGGAATGACGGAGATGATGGAAGCGGCCACTACACCCAACTTCTTTATAACCCAACGGGGTGCCCGGTGAAAATCTGACTCTCTATTCATTTTCCATCCAGAGCTCACACAAGTGTAGTCGCTCTTTGTTGAGACGGCGTTCACACTTGTTTGTCTGCGGATTAGAATTCACCGGTTTCTCATTGTCAGATTGACAGACAGAGGCCGCTCTTCTCTTCGTGAGCACAAAATGCCCATCTACCATTCTTCCGAGCTCTTGGACGTCAAATACCTACCCTGACACACAGATCGGGCACTCGTTAGATTCGTTCTGAGAATCGGTTCTTATGTAGAATTCCGTCTGAGTTGAGGTCATGATCATGTTATTACTTATTCAAAGTCTGCCTGTATTTGTGTCTTGCGCTTCACCGCGATACTCTATTGAAGCCCACGTATGAGCCGGCTCTTTACTTCGTACTTCTATGGAGCTTTTTTCAATAATTCTGCGGGCTGGACACCTTTCATCGTGAACGTCTGTATCATCTTCCTCTCTGCGCTGGTTTTATACCGCATGTCATCGACTAAATCCTCGGACCCATATGGCCTCTTTCATCTCTCCTTGTGGGTACCGGCCGCGCCTGCTATTTCAGTGTCTATTTGATCTTGTTTGTACCTACAGCCAAATCGATGATCTCGATGGCACACTGCGCTTTCTCATCATAACACTCCCTTCTTCAACCCTTCCTCAGTTACTTCCACTACGAAATCAGAGCAAGCATCACTATTAATGTATATACCATCTAATTAGAGGTATATAATCATAATTATGCACCTTTAGGTCCTCTAATGATTGAACCCAAGCAGTCTTTCAGAATCAGACTCAAACTCGCTCTCATCACCACCATCTGAGTCCTCCATCTCACCACTTTCATCATCCAAGCTCTCAATATAAGGTCCACTACTATTTCTTTCCACATTCCATGCCTGCACAACATTGATGAGTGTTTTCAGCTTTTCCTCTTTCTTGAGTTTGGAGAGTGCGGGAATTTGTGGATCCGACGCTGTGGAGTCATTCTTTTTGGTGCGAGAGAGCCGAGATTGATGCCATTGCAGCTGGAGGTCAACCTCGGGGACTGTGATGGCCTGAGACTCTTTACTTTTCGGATTGTCTTGAAATGCGCGTAGAATTCCCTGCAATTGGTCGACATCAGTGAGGGGTTTACATGCCTTCAGTCTGTCATCTTTCTCCTTCGATCTTTTTGTCCGCTCCTCCTGTTTCCTTCTGTGTTCATCCACTTTTGCTCGTGATGCAGCAGCAATCATCTTCCGCTTACTCTTCTGTCTCCCCTCTGCCTCCACTTCTCTTCGCCGTTTACGTAGAAACTTCTGGCTTTCCATATCCATCATATTCTTCCGTATAAACTCGGCTGTGTTATTCCGCTTCAAAGATATTATGTTGTTCGTATATTGAAGTGTAGCATTTGGAGCATGCCGTGAACGACATCGAACCTCCCCAAGAGAGCCCTCATTGTGGCAATTGGTCGCAGGGACATAGAGACGTGAAGCGAGGTCGCCTGGAATCTTTTCATTCAGTACATCCTCCGAGAACCGTTTCCAAGTTTCAAGTGCCCCCTCGAAGAGGTAAACAACAATGCCCCGAAGGTCTGGAAGGTTTTTTGCGTGTGCTAAAACTGCATAGAAGGCTTCGGGTCTTTCCCACTGTTGTCCATCGAGAGAGCCTTTCTGATAAGATGCAGCTGGACCACATAGTAGCTCGGGCTCAGCAATGATCTTTTCAAGATGGGCGAGAAGCTTGACATGAAGTGGACGAAGATCAAGATAATTAGCACCCGCTTTGCGTGCAACGCGATAGTAAGGATACGTGACAGATTGTCCATACAAAGCATGGCCAGCAAGTTCGGTGAGTGTCGGGATGTCATGAAGAGCTCGAAAGACATTAAGTTCAAGGTGATTAAACTTCATAGAAGTTTTCTCATCTCGAACAAATTCTAACATCTCTTGGTACACCTCCAGGTGAACCATGATCTCTGCTGCTGCATCGCAATGGGACTGATAGCGAGTATTTGAGGTATCTGGGAATTGGATAAAAAGGCCAACATGTTCTCGTGCTTCAAAGTATATTCCGGTACGATTTTGATGCCCCTTCTTCGAGTCCTTGTGTTTGAATAACATGCCCATAAGCTCTGTAGTTTTGACACCACCTCGAGAGGAGACTGTTTCAGCTCGCCTCTTCTCTGCCTTATTGCCATGGATAGCTGCAGCTTCGTTATCCTTGTTCATGAGAACAATAGGAGGGGTCTTGTTATGATCCTCCCAATACTGTGCCATCCGAGCAGTTGCACCTACATCAAAGCATTCATAAGTATACAGCTTAAAATTGTATCTAGATAACAGACCTTTGTGAGCATTTAAATCTTTATGCATACAGCAGTATCGGTCAAGAAAGAAGTCAACCATCTGCTTCTCTTCTTCACTCAACTTCGCAAACTCCTCTTCCCCAAAATACTGCACCATCTCCTTATATGCAGCCTCGCCTTCCATCCGCTTTTCATCCTCTGAAAGGGCATCCCATGCTTGTACACCCCCAGCATCCTGGTATCTTGCCTCATTCTTCTCCGAGATATATTTGAGTATCCTCTCAGTGTCCACTGTCCGCATAATTGCTCGTTCACCTCTAACTTCTCGTTCAACCCTCCTTTTCAATTCCTGGAACAATCTCGACATTTTCTTCTGATCGTTTGCATGATCTGTCAAGCTCCCTTTGGCTTTCTCGTAGAATTCTGCTTTTGTAAGTGGTTCTCGTTGCCCCTGGGGACTCCGATTGTAGGTTTCATATAGCCGGTCAATTAGTGCTTCCCAGGAACGCAAGCCGTGTGATCCTCTTCTTCGTTGCATGACTCCGCTTGGTCCATTCTTCTGCCCTCTTCTTCTCATTCACCAGCTCCGCCTTCAAAGTCTCTATTTCGTGGTTTGCAGCATCAAGCCGGGTCTGCAGATCATATAAAAATGCGGAGGTTGTATTTGTGTGCCCCTGTATATGGCTTTGAAGGTCCTTGATTTCAGATTTGAGCTCTCTGACGCGTGCCTCCAGATCAGCATTCTTCCCTTTTGAGCGTTCATGTTTCTTCCGAATATTCCGCAATGCATCATAGAAGCGATCTCCACGCAGCTTTTCAGCAAGAATGCGGTCTTTGGATGATACATGAATGTGGGATGATGGATGTAGAATACTTCTCGATGAAGGATTTGATGGTGAGAGCGGAGGGGGAATATTTTCCTTTTGGGGGGTATTTCTGGCCTTTCCGGAGCTGTAGAAATTGTGAGCTTGAGAGGCTTTACGTCCTCCTCCACTCCAGCGTATAGAAGGGCGTGATTTTGCACACATACGTGTAGAGGACGCGCTTGGAATGTAGAGCGCGTCGACGCGTTAGGTCGATTACATAATGGTATACGAGCACATTGGCCATTTGACCTTGCATGCCATATTTCTTTCCACAACGTTAAGATATTCACTCTAGATAAAGTGCATCATGGAGGGCCATAAATTCCTGAGGGATTGGTGGTTTCAGAATTTTTTTTAACGTCCTTATTTTTTTGCCGGCTTCCATTTAGTAAATATAGCTTCAGGTAAAGTCAACACAGAAAAATTGTAAAACCACCAATCCCTGTATTTATCTTCTAGTATCATTTTCTACTCTATAACCAATACCTAATTTTGCGATTTGGACTCATAATCTTGCATATACCTCAATGCCGCTCACTCCTATAACCTCGCGGGATAGCTAAATACAACCAAATAGACACTGAGTTAGCAGGCGCGGCCGGTACCCACTCCTTGAATAAATTGCCTCATGAACCTGATAAACCTCCAAAAACAGAATGGCTCAATATGGGTTATTGGAAAGTAAGCCTGGAACCTGTCATATAGCCGATCCGTCCATAAACTGTGTTCATGTTTCTCTTTAGACAGCGTCTACTTTTCCAGAAGCTTGCGAAGGTGAGTCTCTGGGACGATTTTGTGTGCAGTGCACTGAATATGGGTACCGCAGCTCTTGCAATCAAGCTTGTCCAAGCCTCAAAGTACAAAAGCGGAGGCAGGGTACTTGGTATGCTCGTTGTTCAACTCACTCCACCGCTCTGGCCAAACTCTTTTTCCTGAACAGATGTGGGCTATGGTACTGGAGAGTCTCTAATCATGCTTCTCACACATCCTTTGATTCCTCGACCCTCGAACTTGACAGGCATTACCAGCCTTTCTCTCCATCATGAACGTTCTCTACAACGTATTCAGTCTCTGGAACCGTCTGTTACCGAAGGAATATCTATCTCTCTCCAAGCAGGGGATGCCGTCTTTCAAAAGCATACTCTCAATCATCCGCTTGATACTAGCTCTCCTGAACCAAAGTTCGATGCTATCCTTGCTCTTGATTGCGCGTATCACTTCCAAACTCGGCAAGAATTCTTACAACAATGCTATCTGCATCTGGTACCTGCGGGCCATGTTGCCCTTGCAGATATCTGTTTCGACTCTGATGCACCCAATACCATCAAAGCAAAGCTGATCCGTAAACTGTTCAAGTTTATGCCTAATGAAAACGCAATAACTACACAACAGTACGTGGCAACTTTGAAAGAGATAGGGTATGTAGAGATAGAATTAGAGGATATCAGTGAGGACGTGTTTCCTGGGTTTGTCAAATTTCTGAAGGCAAAAGGGTGGGGATGGTGGGTATTTGCTATTATACTCAACGCGTATCACGGTGCAGGTGCCCGTTTTGTAGTAGTTTCTGGAGCAAAAAATTGAAGAACTCGATGGCTATGCCTATTTGAGGAAGAGGGCAAAGCGACCTTAATCTGTTGCCAAGCACCGACAAACAGTATGACTGAGCGCAATTTCCCAAATTTGGGTATCTCACTATTGCGCAATGACTGCTATACAGGCCGTACACATTAGAGGCTATCAGGAGCGCTCGGACCCTAAGCCTCACACTGTCTATCAAATCGAAATACAGGCCCATGTACGTTCATGGTCTATGTGGAGGCGCTACTCAGAATTTGAAGAGCTCCATATCGAAATCACGAAAGCCGCAGGCTCACCACCACCTTCTTCTCTACCTCCGAAACATACCTTCTCGGTCTTTCGTTCGCGCTCTGATCCAAAACTTCTAGAGGAGCGCAAAGCAGGCCTTGAGACATATCTTCGAGCTATCATCGGTGCAAAGGAGGATGCATGGAGGGAAACATTTGCGTTCAAAGAGTTCCTGGGTGTCCCCATAGGGAGACAAGCCGGAGTTGTCGGCGGACCCCCTACCCAGTTCACTTTCTCTTCATGGCTGGACGAACATCAGGAATTGCAGATCCGATTGCGAGATGTTCGCGCCGATATCAATAAACGAGAAGCCCTGTCTGACCAGGGAGACATTGCCGCTTCACACAAATCTAACGTTAGCGCCAAGCAGAAACTTGCGGGAGTTTTGGCTAGGATAGGGAACCTTGGGAGAGGGTTGACTGAGCTAGCAATGAACGGGATGAGTGAGGGTGAATTGCAGAGGCGCACAGACATGGTGGCTCGGTTGCAAGATGACTGCGAGAAGCTGGGCAAGATGGTTTCTGTTGCACGTCAAGCAAATTGGTCTGGAGCTGACCGATTTTCTGCGGTAACCAGCAGTCCAGCTGCAGCGTCTGATCGGGAGGCACTCTTGGGCGGGAATAGTCCATTTACTCGAGTCACACGAGTATTTGGAGCACCTTCTCAGCCACAGGAGACAGAGCAGACGCGTCCGTTGGACAATCACGGTTTGCTTGGATTTCAGCAAGCACAGATGGAGCAACAGGATAATCAGCTTTCACAGCTTACTACCATTCTACAAAGGCAAAGGCAACTCGGAGAGGCCATTTCTGCCGAGATTGGTTCGCAAATAGAGATGCTCGACGATCTATCGAATGAAGTGGATCGGGTAGGAGGCAAGCTCTCAAGTGCCAATAAACAGCTTCATCGATTAGGATAGTTCATACCTCTCACTTTTACGACCTTGACGACCATACATTCAGCGCATGTATCAGCATTTGACATTGAGTAGTACTATTTAGATCTAGTGCGTGTACTATAATACAGATATTAAGGTAATCCAGGGTTAGACAGTGGCTACAAGTGGGGAATGAGTTGACTCTACGAGGTCTAAATTCATGAGTACCGGGTTCAATGCGACAACATTTTTCCAACGCCCTGAATATGACAATGGTCAGAAAAGGAAACGTATACAAGTCTTCTAGGAAGACGTACCTCAAAACATGCTATCATTATTCCGCACGCAGGTGCGATTTTTGCCATACGGGGTGTTAAACCAGCGAACAAGGCAGATGCACCTTCCGTGCGAATTATTTCCTTCAGGAGATGCAGGGAACGTGATGATGCACTGGAAGAGGAAGCCGAGGACATGACGAGGGCCTGCCGCCGTGTTTTGAGAACGTCCATAGGGGATGTCAAAAGAGCGGCGGCTGTACCACTAATGGCACCGCTGAAAAAAGCAACCCAAGCACCTGTATGACCACGTCGAGCGAAAGCTTTTTTCCAGGCCTCGTAGCTTGCCCAGTAGAAGCCGGAGAATGGGATGTCTCGCCATAACGTAGGACCTAACCCTCTCCAGAGTACACGCGTACCCTGATCTCTGACGAGCCCGCGCACGGAGGTGAGAACGGACCGGAGTGTGTGTGGATTGTCTGGAGAAAGAGGTGTCGATTGAAGATTGGTGCGAACGAGTTCAAGAGGGGAAGCGAGGGAAGATATTGCACCGCGAGCAATCACACCAGCAGTCAGAGGAATTAGAGATTCTGTTGGTAAGATGGGGGGAAGAATGACATTCAAAAGACGGTCATAGGTTAACATATACGCGGTCGAAGATGGGACGCCAATAAGTCTAGAATAGCCATTAGCATCGATCCTTCTGGAGGTCGTGACATAGCACTTACAGAGTAGTCCCTGCACCTTTCCATAGGCCACGAGCACCTTCTGCACGCCATACATGGCGCACTGCATCAAAGAACCCGTTCACTCTCTCTGCCCGAAACACCCCGTTCTCCCATACACAAACCAATTCTTCTTGGGCCAGAGGACGGGCGAGGGATGACATTTGACGAACACAAGGATTTCCTGCTGGTTGACAACACATATTTTGTGGGGGGCGAGGAAACAAGACACGACGTTGCTCGGGACGTTGTGTCTGTAACCTCGTTTTGACGACATCGAAGGGGGTCACTAAAGAAGAAGTTAGAGATGAAAAATAAGAAAGAAAAGAACTTACTCGTCAATGCTGTCATCGTAGAGCCAGTAGCGGCTGCTACGAGCTTTGCATTGAACTCATGCATTAGGTGGAAGTAGCTGAGTAAAAAAGATAAGATAACGGAAAGGGCCGTCCGTAAACGGGCCAAGGCATGGGAACGTGATGTGATGGGCTGGAAAAAGTTTAACGAACGCTATTCTCTTCAGATTACATCGCATTACAACTCTCTCCTCACCATCCATTTTCCAAGTGTTGACCGCTTAGCACATTACGATTACTAGCTAGTCCATCTCTCTCCTCACTTTCCTCTTTCTCTCACAATATGGCCTCTTCTCTGTCCGGCTCTGCCCTCGCTGCCACCAGAGCGGCCCTCTCTGCTGCCATCGCAGATAATCCTGCTCAGGACGAGTCTGGGGAGCCGGGTGAACTTCAAGAAGTTAACATGGAGGCCCAGGCTGAGGGCATCCGAACAGTGTTCAGTGATCCTACCAATTTCAACGTCAAAGTACGAATTTTCGTCGCTCACTCCTTTCATTCTCGTTGCTAACCATTCATCACATCTAGCACCCTCTCTACTCTCCATGGACCTTGTGGTTCGACTCGCCTGCAACCAAGGGGCGCAATTTACCTCAGACTCCCGTTTCCGCTTTTCCCCAGACTCCCCTGCCTCAAACACCTGGTGTGGCCGCTGCGCAAGGTTGGATGGAGGACATAAAACGTGTCATTAGCTTCGACAGCGTGGAAGAATTTTGGGGGTAAGGCATGCCTACTTTGTAATTTCATCAGTTGCACATGGTCAGATCATGCATTCCATAGGCTGTACAACAACATTGTGCCGCCTTCCCAGTTACCTCAAAAAGCCAACTATTATCTCTTCAAGGTCTGTGTTACCCGTTGTCTCCCGGAGATTGTACTGACAGCCCGTGTAGGAAGGAATCATACCGGCGTGGGAGGATGAGGCGAATAAGAATGGCGGTAAATGGAGTATTCAGCTACCCAAGGACAAGAACAGAGGGAACGTAGATAGGATGTGGTTATACACGGTGTGTTGGTTGCCATACTACTTTCTCTGATCACTCATTTTGCTGATAGATGTTGGCCGCTATCGGGGAGACATTTGATCCATCACTGACAACCTCAGACCCCTCGGACCCGTCTCCAAACTCACTCATTACAGGCGTGATTGTATCAACGCGCCCTCAATTTTATCGGCTTTCTATATGGACGCGACTGGCACCGTCCGCATCTGACGAAGACAAGCTTCGAGAGCGGATTGAGAGTGTCGGACGACATTTTAAAACGAGCGTACTCGGTTACCCGGAAGGCGCCAAATTAGCAGGGCCATTGGCTACAGAGGTAGAATTTTTATCTCACAAAGATTCGGAGAAGAAAGGGAAAGCTGCGAAGAAGATTATAGTTTGAAGTTGTTACATACTGATTATTGCTTTTTTTTGTGCTTTCTGTAGCAAACAATCCATTATAAGTTTGCTAAGAGTTAAAATCACGTGATATGACGTATGACAGCATTAAGAATTACTGCGCGCACTGGCATCGTGGCTATACTCTTTTGCAAAGTATAAGAAGAAAGAAAACAAAGACTGACTCTTCATTCTATACCACCATGCCAGTTCCAGGCTTTCTATCTTCCATCGCCGACAAAGCACAATCAGCTGTAGCTCAGCACCTTCCCAGCAGCCATAGACCGAGTTCTCCAGATTCTAGTGCACAACCCTCTGCCAACGCTGCTGCTCAAAGCACTGGCTTTGGTCACAGAAATCCCACCTTTGAAGCGATTCAATATCAACTGCGCTCTCTTGGACAACAGTATGGGTAAGTTATCCGCTTAGTACACGCGTGGAGCCATTCCTCATCCTTTATCCTATCGCCAGATCGACCACACCTGTTCAAAAGATCATCACCACTGAGAAGGGTGTTGCGATCGACTTTGATAGTGTAGCTCGTGATGCAAAAGCTCAAAGCAAAGAGCTTTATACCTGGGGTCAATCCGAGGATGTAGATCTCAAAGATGGTACGTCTAAAGCAATTCTTCTGTGTGCAGCTGTCACTGATGTTATACAAGTCACGGATAGGCTTGCCTATCTAAATTTTGTACAAGGCTCACTAGCAAGCTCTCTGGCCACCAAGTTGGATGCCGCACGCGCTCCGTTGAAAGCTCTTCGGGATGCCGAGACTGCCTTAGCTCCCCGACGCACCTTACGCGCCGGGCTGCAAACACAACTTGCTAGACTGGAACATGATAATCAGAAGGGTATGGAAAAGAGAATTGCTGAGCTGAAAGATCAGATCAAGAAAGCCGAGTCAGACGATCAACCGCTGGAGAAAGAGGTTGAGCTTTTGAAGAGGAAAGGCGTTCGTGAAAGTGAACAGCTCAAATGGGATGCCATCCGTGAAGTATGTTCTACCCGCATACTTATGAAGCTTTGCGACTAACTGGAAATTCTTAAACAGTACGGCGAGAAACTTGTATTACTTTCACAGGCCGCGCATCCTGTGATCGCGGCATTGCCAGTAATCCCTCCAACACCCAGTAGCCCGTACACTGGCGCTCAAGCTACAGGTGCAGCCCGTGCATCTTTACAACGTGCACTCGACAATTACAAGACTGGTCATATCAATCTGCCCTCCCACGCGTCTGAATCCGATCTCAGTCGATCTGATACTCGCAGCTTTGGTGAAAGCCATGCCAGCGAGCTTTCCAGCATCACCTCAAACCCTTCTGATACCATACAATCCGGTATTCCTGTTACACCTCCCGGGGAGTCGAAAGTTACCTCTCCTCCAGCAGCCAAGCCACTCGATATACCATCTTCCCCCGGCAAGAGTCAATCTCCTCCTATCAATCCTTCGAATCTCAATAACTCTCCTGCGCCTATTCCTTCAAGTGCTATTACTACCACCAATGTTCCATCAACTACAGCACCAACCCCTATTACTGCTCCCGACCCAACGAAGCCGAGTCCAGTGCTTCCAGCTATCACACCTACCGTAGCTGAGACTGGAGTACCTGTTTCAGCGGGTGCGGAAGGGCCTGGGCCTGCCAGTGGTTCTCTGCGTGATATTAGGTCCCCCTCGTCACCTAGTAGCACTAACCCGCTGAAAGAGACCGAAAGTCCGGCCAGCTTCGGGGCTGTGGGTTCCGCTGCAGCGTCCTCAGGTCAGCCACCCAAATGGGAGAGTGCGGAGGAAGAGAAAAGGCGATTGGCTTCCCAGTACTCCCAGGTTTCTCAAGCACCACCTGAGTCATCGGCGCCACGGTATGAAAGTGCTGAGGATGAGAAAAAGAGGCTAGAGAGAGAGGAGAGAGAGAAGCTTTTGCAAGGAGACGCTCAGAGTCCGGGTAGTAGTGGACAGCCTTCGAGGAAGCCTGGTGACGATGATGAACTTCCCCCTTACCAAGATATCTGAGGTACTGACTTGGCAGTTGTTCTTTGATCTATTACGCTCGGACTTGTTTGTATATACCTTTTTGTCTAGTGGATAATGTGTAACTGTTGAATTTGTTTCACAATCTAGTGTTTGAACCAGACGTTCTTCAATGGAGTGCAAAGTAAATTTTGCGCCAGTAATACTAATTTGGATACTGTATTAGTACTAGTAATTTTGCGAACTGCTTAAAGTACGAAATGGGAGGAATTAGACTAAGGTACTTATGGCAAGAGAAAGAAGTAAAGATAGTGCAGTTTTCTTGGTAACGAGAAGACGATTATGTGGTAGGGTACGTCATGCTATTGACAGTGTTCGGATAGCCATAAGGGTTGGCGCCGTCCACGTAGGAGCTTGGGCAAGAGTCTTGTCTCAGGTACGCGTCGCGAAGAGAAAGGAACTGAGCAAATATCAGACCATGCGTCTAAATTCATAGCTGAGACACCTACCCGCTGTTCTTCGGCCAAAGTTTTCATATTAAGCTTCCTTGTCGTATTCTCCATGTGGACGAGAAGAGTCTGTATCATTAGAAGAGTCAGAGATAATCCCGGATGCTAAAAGACGCAAAATTACTCTTATGGAACGACTGCTCAATCCCCGGTAGGTGGATACGCGTTCAAGGGAAACGGGCTCGGCGCCAACGAGGCCAAGTTGCTCATGCAAGTACAATACGTACTGCTCCAAGCATTCGAGGTACTGTCGCTTCTTTTCATGTGAAGTAATGGCATCACTGCAGATCAACTGGTTAGATGCGAATAAGATAATTGCAGATCATTTCTTACGGCGCCGGAGGAGTAAGGCTCGCGGATTTCACGTCGCGTTTAGTGTCTCGTCCTTTCCGGACGATATTCGAGCTACTTGCTTCCGGTGCGGAAGGAAGTGAAGTAGCGGCAGGTTGAGTGGCTTCTGCGCTGAGCTCGCAGAGAAGCTCACTGGGAGTGGGGAACGTAGTCTGCATGGGCTCACTCAGAGGATTGAAGCCGTCTGGATACTCTGTAGGCTGGTCAGGCTGACCGAAGGAGCCTCGAGAGATGTTAGGAACAGGAAGGCCACAAGTCGGGGAGGGGCCAGAAGGCTGAGAAGGAGAGTGAGAGAGAGCTGAGTAGCTGATGTTTTCAATGTCAGAAAACAACAAAGACGATGGGCCAGGAAGGGGGATGGGAGCATGAAGAGGTAAGCCGGCAGTAAAGCTGATGTTGGGTACATAGGGCTGATAGTAAGGATCTACATTTGAGACGTCAGTCCAGGCGGAGTCGTCTCGCCGGTACATGGTATATGGAGCCTGTTCCTGGGGGGACGGATAGGAGTGCTCGGGGTAAGTATAAGGCTAGAGAGCACAAGTCAGAAGTGACGAGCAAAACTAGCAGAAAAGACTTACAGAAGTGGAATCCATGATGAAAGCAGAGAGAAAGGAGAGATTATAAAGGATGGAGTGAGCGGGACATGATTGAGGAAATAAATGGAAGACGGTGACACTTGCTGACTGTCATTTGAGAAGTTGGACGGCGTAATTGGAAGAACAGGGAAAGACAGAAGAGGCAATATTGAGCGTTTTAAACAGTCTGACTTCGGCTGCGAAACCCTGGGGAGATTGCGATCGCTGGTATACAGGTACCTACAAACAAAGTAATTAGATTGAAATACCTAAAAAGTCTTGAATTCGGGCACTTGTAGAAGGCGGGACGAAGTCGTGAATACCGCCATTCTTCCCACGGTTTCAGCGCAGGAAGCACTTTTGCGCGGATGAGTCGAGAAGCTASCCACCTAACAAGAAAAAAAAAGAGAAAAAAAAAAAGAAAAAAAAAAGAAATACATACATACATGCATTTCCTACTGCTCTTCAGATCTAGTTGCCACCTACTTATATCGCCAGGTATTTTTGTAGGACGGCGTTGGTGGTTTGTTGAACTTCTTTGCGTCGTCACAGAAGTCACGAAGAGCTGGTACGTCAAACATTTAATCTCGAATCTACAAAGTCTATGACTCCCGATGCTGTACCGTATATAAACCATGTATTCTTCTCGTCTTCTCCGTGTACCCATGGATAGTTCTTCGTCTCACTCTGACCCTTCTCCTCCCCCAACCCTCACCATTCCTTTACCTCCTTACCAAGGTATTGAATCTCTGGCATCCTCAAATTCGCCATCAACCGATCCATCATTCAATCAACGAGCTCCTAGTCCTCGGGCAGGCCCCTCTGCCAGAGCAAATGTTCTTCACCCTTACGCACGTCTCTATGCCAAGAAAGAGGAAGTCAAACGTCGTAAGATTTGGAACCATGCCCTAGAGAAAGCCCTCTTCAGTCCGTTTGAGTTGTAAGCCGATCTGATTACATTTTGATTCATACCTGCCAATGCACCATGTGTGTAGATCCACTCTCGGTGCTCCCCATCGGCGGACGATATACCTGGCCAGCTTGGAAGCGCACGTTGATCGACTCCACACTCAGTTGTTAAGGTCTATTCTTCTTCATTAGTGATCCATTGCCATTTACTTATACGTCCATCAGTCTCGGGTTTTGGCCGGTCGCCTTCGACCGACTAGAACCCTTCAAAGGACTCAATTCCAAGACTGCAAAAGTGCGTCTTGATATTCCCCATATTTGTCCACCAGCTTACTCTTGTTCTTTACCCGTAGAGTATGGTCGCAGGACTTCAGCACGACGCTTCTCAAGCCAAGCTGAAGCTCCTCGAGTTGCAGCGAGCGGTACGTCCCATTCCTTTCATCTCATGACCCAAATTGACAGTCACTCGGATCAGAACGAAAGCCTCGAAAAAAGCTTGATGCAGGGCTCAGACACTAGCACCCTTCTTGCCCCTGCTGACCTGCAACTGTGTTGAATGATAAATTAATCCTCCTAGTAAACTGTCGACTTACCTTAATACTACGATACAATTTATAATTCGCAATTGGTACACCTCCCCATAGTGACCTGTAAGCTACCCGCGAAGGATCATGCATGACCAATTCTGATCCCAGAGGTCCGATCTTATTAAGTAGACTCGGAAGTACATGAATGAAGGAATTCCTTTCCCTCGCCGAATCGACGCACGGCATAAAGGCGGCCTAAAATCCCTTGTACCTTTGCGACGATCCCAAAGTGGAGCGACTTCTTCCCGTGAAGCACCTTTGGACTTTACGGACATATCAAGTTCTGTTCTGCACCAAGGTGGTCTCGTTTTCATTTATCAAAATATAGGGCAAACCCTCACTGCTGATTCGAGTAAGTGCTAAACCGCAACAGCAACTAGGGTGTATAATAGTTAACCAGCAAGAACCCACTATTTTAGAACAACATGACCTAGTCCGGTCCCACATACTTAAGCTGTGAGAAGCGACTTCCGTCATTTTGGCGATGTGCAGCTTACACGACGTAACAGGGGGGTTGATCAGTATACAATGACAAGAACGGATGCAAAGTACGACTTAATTATGTTCGGCGACCAAGGTTTATTCACAATCCCTTCCAAGGTCGAAAGAGAACGGCGGTGACGGCCTGTATCTGACACAAACAATGTTATTCGTTCCGTGTCTAATACGGCTCCATTGAGCCCAAGGAGAAAAGGACATGATGAGGCATTGATTTACAACGACAAGAAAAATGAGAAAATCACGTATGTTCAATAAACGTCCGAAATCTACGAGTTCGCGGGATGAGTGTATTGGTGGCACCCATACACGCAAATTGCATTGCGAACGCGTACTATTGCTGGTGGCCAATACAGTAAGCACATGCCGACAAAACCGGTGGGAAGAAAACATACCCTGAGACTCGGTGCAAGATTCAAGAGTTATCGTCGTCCGTAACAGCAAACTTATGTTTACCTCGACTTGCGACCTCTGTCATTCCTTTTCCACTTCCGGTCACACCAACTGAAAAAGAAGTCAGTCAAGGACCATTGGACAATAATGCATTAGAACGACACGTACCTTTCCCCAACGGATTGTCAGGAGTCTTAAAGATACTTGTCCCGGCAACACCAGCGATATGAACACCCTTCTTCTCCGACTTCTTAGCAAACTTTTGCCAGGTAGCTTGTTTCTGATTCTGCTCCTTGGCTTTAGCCGCCCTCACCTCCATCTTCTTTTCGTTCTTTTTCTTCTTTTTCTCCCTCTCCTCTTCCTCCTGTTTGCTTAGTTTCCGTTTATTAGACGGAGTGGCACTGTTGTAGTTTGGAGGAAGAGGTTTCAAGTCGGAAGACTTGGCCTGTTCAGTCGTATTGTAACTCTTGAACACTATCGTATATACACGATTTTCCGCCGATCCTCCAACCGTCGTGATACGAGCAGGATACCAAGCACCATCACCAGAGTATCTCGCTAGGCAATCGTCTCCAGCGGACCACGTAGCAACCGGTGTGGAAGAAGATGCTTTGCGTGACGATTCTGCTTTTGATGAAGAAGCTGCTGCTTCTGCCTGTGCAAGCGCGGTCTGAGCGAGATTTATGAGCTCCTGAAGTTCTGAGCGAAGAGAGACTAGGTCGGTGTTATCTGGGTCATCCTGGAGAGCAAGGTCGACCTGAGAAAGTTGGACTTGGTATGTTTCAAGATCAGCTCGTTCCATGTTATGGGTAAGCGGGGAGATGAGAAGAGCGGGATAGTATCCAAAAATGGTAATTGAATTTTGGATGTAGGTGTAAACAAAGTACAATAGCTATACAACGAAAGATATGGAGACTGTCAGTCCCAACTACTATCTAGCTTGACCCTGGTATCTTGCTTGGCTTTACTGCCCTGTGGCCTTCCAGCACGCCGCGTGCTGCTTTTTGTGTGATACTTTTTCCGTTGCCGGGCCCGAGTCTTCTCTAAATTCGTCGATACGATGTCCTTGATATTTCGACTAGGTTTAGAATTTTTAGTAACGGGAGATTGTGATCTGGATTGTGGGGGAGATCTAGAGATATCTCTTGAAGACGATTCCGACGCAGAACGGGGTGGCTGGTCTCCACTTGTATCGGCCTCAACCAATCTTCCCCGGTTTGTGTCCTCCTCGTCATTCGGGGAATCATAATCATCCTGTTCGTCTTCCTGATCAATGGGTTTTTGGTCCTCTTCAACAGCTCCTTCCCCTTCGTCTTCCTCATCCTCTTCGTCTTCTTCGTCCTCTTCATCTTCTTCATCTTCTCCCTCGCTCTCACCCGATTCCATCTCCTTCACTGCATCCATATACTGCAAGTGGATACCCGTACAGATTAAGTGAAGATCCAAATGAGCTTGCGCCACCTCGTACCTCCTCTAGGACTTTCATGTCTTTACGACCAAAGCCACTTGCGGCAACAACAACATCCAACCTAAATCCTTCCTCTCCGCCTTCCTCTCCCGCTATCGTCCGGCTGAATTTTGGATACAAAGAGCTTTCGTACCTGAACCTACGCCTGAAGAAGGTTCGTATGCACTCAACGTCGCGGTTGAAATACCTGCATCTCGAGATATTAGATCCGTGCTGTGAAGTCGGAACATCTCACGCACCATTCTGCATTTTCGTGGGAGGTGCTAACCATCTGAGGAAAGTCAATGACAACTGGCTCGCCCGTTTTTCGTCGAATCAAGATATTAAACTCGTTGAAATCGCCGTGGATTAGCCCAGCCCGAGCAAATCGCACGATGAGATCCATTAGAGTCGAATATAACTTTCCAGGAGAGGGGACATCAGCTATTTGGCGACTATTTAATTTGTGGAAACGTATTAAGTCCAGATGGGAATGAGGAAGGCTAGTGCACAACTTACAGAGGATAGGCATCGATGAATTCCATAAGGATGCAATGTCTAGCCTGATCAATTGGCTTTGGAACGGGAAAATCGTGCTCGTGGAGAACCTAGAAAACCTATGAGTGAAATCTCGCATGAAAGCGGATCTTCACAAACCTTCATGAAAGCCCATTCCTTTTGTGCTGCGAGTCGAGACATGTACATCCATGATGCCGACTTCCGCTTACCAAGATAATCTCTGTTCTGCTTGATGGTGCGAAACGAGATACGACCAAGCCTGTCAGTACGGTTTATGAGCGGTTGCAGACATCGAGGATAAAAAATCGTTGATAGACACCGATGAAGTTTAAGGACCATTTCCCTTCCATTGTTATCAGCAACAATATAAATGTCTGCTCGACAATTAATATAACATTCCTTCTAAAGCTGGAAAAGAGAGACTTACCTGACTCCTTTCCAACACCGATCTGGTTCCCCACAGAATACATGGAATCTCTTTTCGACAAGGCACGCATTGCAAGATAATCATATCCGCCATAGGTCAATCGGTATCCATCATCTATACTTGGCGATGTTAACTGCCGTTCAGGAGAACTGAAGAGAATATCTACATTTTGAATTCTGCACTTTTGACACGAGATTCCGTTTTGCCAAAGAGCCGATAAGTTTGTTAACACCTCCATTCCGTAGACCAGAGATCTGAGCTATCAAGACCGTTGGAACAACTTCATGATTTTTGGACCCCATTTCTACCTAGGCGGACATATGTCAGGCATTGCAAACGAGCTAATAAACCGACTTACTGCTGTTAGAACTCGAAACTCGTCAGAAGTGATATATCTGAGATCTGTCGCATCTAGCTTCATTTTCAGGCCGTCGAATTGAAGAAGTAGGTAGGTAGGTAGTGCTATCCTGGCGCTGAATAGAAAAATTTGATATGGCGGCGGCGGCGGCAGTCCATGCACACTTTTCTCGGCATTTACCGAGAGAACTCTTCAGTCAAGTACAATGTCCGCTGTTAGTAGTACTGCTTCAAAATCAGTTCGACTGGCTAACAAGGTCCATTATTCTTTTGTCGTTTATTATTTCATTGACCAAAGATCTCAAATATTTCCAGGCTTCCAGTCCCGAGCTACAGGCTTCGATTGTCGACCACCCTGACGCGTTCGACCTTGTTTGCAAACCTTTTTTAGGCCTCGAATAATGACAGATGACTTGTCCCAGATATCAATGCACCTTTGCTCTATCGGGTGACCTCTCGCCAGAAACTCGCACGCAAATATGGGATCTATTTGAAGAAAATATGCATGATCTGTATGCACTCGTACAACATCTAACCTACTTTGCCGTTCCTGATTAGCTCCCCTATCCAGTTATATCGATTCTTCATTCGGCTGGAATCCCTCAGACAAACGATTGGAATTATTCAATACCTTGTCGCGATTTATCTTGGTACATCCGTTGCATGATCTTAACCAGATTGGTGCTTTTTGCATGTTTCGCTTTGAGCACGAGTATGATGAAGATCTTCTCTACTGGTCAGAGRATTTCTGTTGCTTTTCYGAAKTYATTCATGCTGAWWATRCTTCTAGCTATGAATTTCAGATTGCAGAGTCTCACCAGCGAAAGGGGTTAGGCAAATACTTGATGGATCTGCTTTTGTCCGTGGGGGCAAAGTGGAAGATGCACAAGGTCATGCTGACCGTGCTCAGTGGTACGTCTACCTGTGTTTCAGCTACTCGCTTTCTCTGAAGTGCCATTTCTAGCAAACCTAGGAGCAATTGAATTTTACAGAAAGCTTGGGTACGATGACAATGGAAAACGTGCAACTTGGGCTGATCTATTGTTGTAGTTTCGATGTTGATCCTACTTCTCCTGGATACGAGGAAGACGACGATGACGATGACGACGATATCGACTACCAGATACTATCCAAATCTTGTTTATAGGAAGCGGGCGTCGATTTACACCAAATTGTGGCGTATGTGGTTGGTAGGGGGAGCCGCCGTATGTTCTGGAGAGTAAAATTATTGGAATAATCGGCGCTTTTTGGTTTCTTCCTTTAAGGGAATAAGGGAATTAGGTTATAAATCTGCGCCGGAGCGAAAATACGCTGAACTTGGTGGCTGGGGATCGGACACATCAGCCAAGATCCTGGACCCAAGTATAAAATACAGAGCAGAAAGCGAATGGATGCTTTCAACTCCTTGAGAGTATTTCATAAGTAATATTGCACTGTRTTTCAGAGGTTAATGGCACACGGAGGACTGCATGGATAGGAGTAGTCTGAAAAAGGAAAGACTGACAAACAGCATGTACCAGCCAAACACGGTCAACGTTTCTGATTCATGCTACCACAATCACCTCTACGCCTTTTACGGGCGGGAGCTCCTCATCTACGAGGCAAACGACTGGCCTCTCATGGCGCCCCTCAGTATAATGAACCTTCTGGCTGGCTTTTCGGAGAGAAGGTGAGTTACAGACCCAAAGTTCTAGACCGCTCTTACTCAAATTTCTACCCTAGCCACCTCCACCTGGGCAGAAGCGTGTAAAGGAGGGCTGGGAGAATATTTGGTATATTGGAATGTTTGGGTCAATTGCCTTTGCAACAGTCATGCTTTATTACAAGCCGGACACCAGGTACGCATGTACTATCCTGTTCAAGTTTAAAGTTGAGCTCAATCCTCTTGACAGTGTGCAGACATGGGCTCTCCGGGAAGCAAAGGAAAGAATGGAAGCTCGCGGCGAGAAATACAAATACGAGCCATCCACGTCTTCATCTGCCTCCTCGTCCTAGCATGTCAAAATGTACAATCTCATTTTCACTCATAGAATCAAATTCTTTTTGAATTATGGAACCATCCTCTATCGACTGGTTATGGACTCTGAATAATGATATGTAAGGCAGCCAAGAGTTGAATCTCAATGTCATGAATGTCGTGCCATCCACCGTCTACACCGTCTACACCCGCGTTCTAGTGTTCATAGCTCGCCTTGTACTCCTCTTCATTCATAAGTTTCTCAAGCTAGCAAGAATTTCGCGGGTGTCAATTCGTGCTAGTGAGATGGAATGGTTAACTGGGACATACCTCGGAAGGGTCGGAAAGTTTAATTTTGCAAAGCCAGCCTGCACATCATGGGTTTTAGCAAGACAGCGCAGGAAGACGGGAATCCTTACCTTTGTCTTCGGGAGACTTATTGAGCAGTCCTGGTTGGCTGTCGAGAAGCTCATTCACCGCT
Organism: Neonothopanus nambi; assembly: GCA_003987895.1. Lineage (NCBI taxonomy): Eukaryota > Fungi > Basidiomycota > Agaricomycetes > Agaricales > Omphalotaceae > Neonothopanus > Neonothopanus nambi. Next base: position 44,770 of record RCHF01000232.1, read on the forward strand.
TCAACCGTGCCAGAGACAGGTGCATACTGTCAGTAAATTAGAGGAGAGAAGGGGTCTGAGATGAGTGACGGCTCACGATATCTGAAGCTGCTTTTACACTTTCAACTGCTCCAATTTGTTCTGCGAGAAAATTAAATCTCAATTCTACATGCTCCTGCTGAAAACTCACCTTCCTGCTGAACTGTGGAGCCTACTTGCGGGAGTTCAACGAAAACAACATCACCCAAGGCATCCTGTGCGTGGTCGGTAATAGAAATGATTCCTAAGCCTGTTGAATCGTCGAAAACGACACATTCATGGTCCTTGGTATATCTTTTTGCTGCCAGGACCGGAAGAGTCAGGTCATTCTTCATGAGGACTGCTTTTATAAGACGCACTGATGAGAGTTCGTACAGGGAATGTCCTCCATGATAACTTTGAAGAAACACTTGGCTGGTATCTCAAGAACCCAGTGGAGCGTGTAGAAATGGTACGCCTTAGAACGGACTGCATTGGAATCGCGAGTAGAACGAAAAGGTGAAAGCAAAGCAGGAAAATCGAGTGAACGCGATCGGACTCCCGCTCCGCTCATCCTCTTATGGAACTTCCGTCCTCTAGGCTCTCGATTACCTCGGTCTGGTCTCTTACATACTTACCTTGGTCTGCAGAGACGTCTCAGTTTCAGTGTTGATACGCTGTATTCAATTCTCCATCTCTATGTATGTACAAAACATAAACCCCGACGCACTGTGCGCTGACTTTAATGGCAATCGCGTGCGGTCAAATTAGCACATTGCTCTACTTTCAAGTATAAACGAGTTGGGTGTAGACGCATGTATATAGGATAACGAGGTGGGGAATATCCCCTGAAAATCGCATGTCAGTTCAAACGACAAGTATTTTACTCCAGAATTTTGGTGACGACTCCGGTTCCGACTAGAGAAACAAGATTTAGCAACCCTCCGATATACAGAAAGAAAAGTACTCTTACTGGTCTTGTTCGCCTCACGAAGAGTGAATCTAAAACACACTTTGGTCAAGATTGTGCATAACAAGGAGAAAGACTATCAACCACTCACCGAGAACCAACTTCCAGAGCGAGGTCAAAGTGCAGTTCACAGTCGAGCTCAACATTATCACCAGGCATAGCCTAAAAGGACATCAATTATTGGACCTCGGGCTCATGAAGTGACAAAATAGACTTGCCATCTTTTCTTCAGCATCAGGAGTACCTTCAGCGAATTTGAGGGTGACAGTCACATCAGCAGTACGAAGGAAGAGTTGTGGTCGGTAGCCTTGCATGAAAGGAGTGTAACGGCCACCTGCAAATAGTGAATGAGATTTCTGTGAAACAATCTTCTTACCCAAGACCTACCCTCATCCTTGGTCAAGACCTGTTATCGAAAGATGAGAGGAACATCAAAAACTGTAAGAAAGGGAGCACACACATAAACTTGAGAACGGAATTTCTTTACAGACTTCATGGAGCCCGGTTGGACGAGAACATGGCCGCGGCGGACCTGCTCACGCTTGATACCACGAAGAAGAGCACCCATGTTATCACCAGCTTCAGCCTATACGCAGTCAGCGACATGTAATGTCTCCTTTGTAGCAATAATACTCACCCGCTCAAGTTCCTTGTGGAACATTTCTTGAAATAATCCTAAGCCAAGAGCAACGCTTGAATCACAGCCAACACTTACCAATACCGGTAAGCGTAGTCTTGATACAGTCACCAAAGCCGAGGATCTCAACTTCAGAGCCTTTGAGAGCCGTACCACGTTCAACCTACGAAAGACGATATCAAGACATTGGAATTAATTCAAGGAAAAAAGTGCTTACTCTGCCGGTAGCGACGGTACCACGTCCAGAGATGGAGAAGACGTCTAATCGTACTCGTCAGCCACACACGACAAATACTATTAGAAAGGTAGGATTACCTTCGACAGGCATGAGGAAAGGCTTGTCAAGGTCACCTGATACTAAGATGAGCGGACGAACTCGGGCACAAAGAGTGATGTTAACTGACGGGCGGGGAGTTCCAGATATTCATCGCAAGCCTTGATCAATTCCAAAACCTTTGAACTACCAATCTCGGGATCCCGACCTTCGAGTGCGGCAAGAGCGGAACCCATAACGATCGGAGTGTGCTCGCCATCAAAGTTGTAGGTAGAGAGAAGGTCGCGCATTTCCATGTCCACGAGTTCGAGCATTTCCTTGTCCGAAATCATGTCGACCTTGTTAATGAATACCACGAGCTTTTTGATCCCAACTTGTCTAGCCAGCAGCAAGTGTTCACGAGTCTGGGGCATTTGACCGTCGGTTGCAGAGACGACAATGATAGCACCATCCATTTGAGCAGCACCAGTAATCATGTTTTTGATGTCTATTTTGAGAGCACTTAGAAGGCAGGGGGTCGAGAAAGGATAGGCAGCTTACAATCAGCGTGACCGGGACAGTCGATATGGCCATAGTGGCGCGTTGCTGTCTCGTACTCGACGTGAGACGAGTTGATAGTAATACCACGATCCTTCTCTTCTGGGGCCTTGTCAATTTGGTTGTAGTCGACGAATTTTGCACCACCGGCCTCAGCGAGGACCTTTGTGATGGCAGCAGTAAGGGTAGTTTTTCCATGATCGACGTGACCTATAAAATGAGTTTAGAGAGAGGTATGACGTAGAGCGGGATGGACATACCAATGGTACCAATGTTCATATGGGGTTTCTGACGAGAGAAGACCTCTGCATATCCCCTACGAGAGACTAGATACACGGTTGAGAATTGAGAGGATATGTTACGAACACGAAGGAATACCTAGCTGTGCTGGAAGACAGACTCTGGGGAGAGCCAGACGTGGAAGGAATGCTGAAGAGAAGTGAGTGAAAGACAGGTGAAGAGAATAAAAACGAATTTACATGAGACGAAAGGAAGGCTAGCTCTGGAAGCAGCTACCCTAAGCATGGTGGTCGTCTGTATACACAGAAGAGTCCCGCTTTCGAAAATTTGGCTTATGGCCGGACTTTGCCGAATCTCGGGTAGCACCTCCTTCCCCAGACATGTCAGAACGCGAAGAGCTCATTCGCAATGCAGTCGCTTTTCTTCAAGATCCAAAGGTATTTTATCTTATATTTCTCATTTTAATTCTAATTCTTACAATCTTCTAGTCGCATGCTTCTCCATTAGCTCAACGTATACAATTCTTGGAATCAAAGGGTCTTACTCCTCCAGAGATAGACCTTGCTGTTCGTCAAGCTTCTCTCAACCAGTCTACCTCTGCATATCCTCCTGCTTTCCCTTACTCGTACCCTTCTAGTCAATGGGACTGGAGAGACTATTTCGTGCGTTCCCCGATTTCTTCCCTCAAAAAATCACACTCAACCGTCTGTCTGTCTCCGGCTCCAGATTGGCGCTGTAATTTCAGGTTCTGTCGTCTATGGCGCAGTGTCTCTCTTCAAGGTATATTGCTTCTCCCATTTCCGGTCACTCCGATCCCCATCGTACATGCGTTTACAGAAATACTTATCACCGCACCTCCGACCGCCGACTACGACTGTCTATGAAGACGACAGAGATGCACTGACTGCACAGTTTGATGCTGCAGAAGCTCTTTTGAAAGAGATACAGGCAGAGACTGCCGCTGTAAAAACTGCCGTCGAAGAACAGAAGGAAACCGTCGACAAGACTATAAAACAAGTCCAGGATGTCGTTTCTAATATGCACGAAAGCGAAGCAAAAACTCGCGACGAACTGCGCGAAATCAGGGACGAAGTCAACACTGTTCGAGAAATGCTACCGAAAGTAACTCAATTTTCATTTCTTTCCATTCTACTTTCCTTACTCAGCCGTTGCAGATGATAGAGAAGAACAAAGAGTCACAAAACCAGTCTCTTGCCGATTTACAGCACGAGCTCAAGTCTCTCAAAGCATTGTTACTCAGTCGCGGGCCATCCATGTCAACCATTTCATCCCCTGCACCAGTTGTCGGTCGGCCCTCCATACCAGCTTGGCAGTTGACAAGCTCGACTGGTTCTGCCCCTACTGCTTCTACCCCCACTCCTCCGGTTCCAGATGTAGTCACAACCAATGGCAAAGGAAAGGAGCCCGAGCACTCTCATGCCCAATCATGAATGTACTTAGGTAGATTACTAGCACTGTATACCATTCTCATTTAATCCTCAAAAGCGTTCTTGAATTGCGCCTAATATTATGCCTAGATATCCATAAGAAGTGGTATATGTGCAGTACTACACTTTTGCAAGTAGCCTTCGAGTTTCTTGTGGTGTAAAGTGCAAGATGATGGACAAGACTCTGACGAGATTTGGCTAGCAGCATATCCATTAGCCTCCTAAGAATGTCGATCACAATGACTAGACTCACTCTCATCTCTTTGTGTTCTAAAAACTGCAATATGACATTACGCAGGTACTCCAGATTGACCTCCTCCTCATCCTTGACAGAGGATGATGATTGACCATTGGAAGGCGTAGGGGACGACGGGGAAGTCAAAGACTCCGACGAAGCCGTTGGTGCATTATCTCCCCGAGAGGTCCAATATCCTACTCCTGGATTTCGTTGACGATCCAGTAAAGCTGCTGATGATTGTACTTTGCGTAGTTCTTCTCGCAGTGTCTGAATAACATAAGAGTTTAATACAAATCGACAATTCCAGCCAAGACCTACTTTGTTATTTGCCCGCAGCTGAGTTTCTCGAGACTTTGCTTCCTCGACTTTCTGCTCGAGAACTTTGATCTTGGTTTCGGACTCGAGCTCGCGGGTACTGGCCGAACTCTGTGAACGACATTAATTAGATTGACCCTAAGAACTGAATCAGGGACTGCATTTACCTCGCTGTCTTTTAATTTAGTTACCTGAGCTTGCAGTTGAGACATTTCAGCCTGCTGAGATTGTATAGTCTCCTGCAGACGAGATATTTCAGCTTTAAGACCACCAGCTATACCTTGATCCTCCTGTTTTGACTTGGTTGCCGTCCCAAGTGAACGCTTGAGATCCTCCGTCTCCTTGTTTTTCTCCCGGAGTTTCCGGCTCCACTCGGCGTCGCTCTCATTGCGCTCTTTCTCCATGCTGACGATCACCCTCCTCAGCTCCGAGAGCTTGGTTTCGTACTTGGCTTCAACAGCAGAAAGTAAACGGGCAGCATCTTCAGAGGAGGTAGATGATTCGCGGGTATTAGAAGCCTGCAGCCGCGCTTCTTGTAATTCTTCACTAAGTGAAGTTACGCGATCCTCATACTCCCGTACTTGGTGAGACTGTTCAGCTATTTGACTTTGTAATGACTCCAAATGGGCACGAGAGGATTCAACCTCTGCTTGTCGCAATTGAAGTTGATCAAAGAACGAATTCTTGTCGCGCACAACAGCATCCAAAGACGTCTCAAGCTGAGCAATTTGCGAATTTTTGGCATTCAGTTCCTTTGCAAATGAAGCCTGAGGAAGTAATAGGTGAGTATATGAATGAGATGGACACTGCACGAACGAGTACCTTCGCAGCTACAGCGTCCAGTTCCAGTTGACTTCGTACAGCGGTCAGCTCTTTCTCATGGCGCTCTTTCACAGTGGCCAATTCTTTGTCAAATTGAGCCTTCAACCCAGCAATAGCTCTGTCTCGCTCCGCATTTACGGTTTCTATTTCCTTCTGTAATTTCGCTCTCTCCGCCTCCTCCTTCTCCCGCTCGCCCTTCTCTTTCTCTTTGAGGGCCGACGCCTCCTTCAAAGCATCCTCCTTCTCTTTCTCAGTCCTCACRAGCTTCTGCCTCACAGTCTTTAGCAGATTGATAGCTTTGACTCGCTTTTCCTCCTCTTCCTTGGCTACTTCCTTTGCTTTAGCGACCTCTCCGTTCAGACAGTCGATTTCGGTCTTTCGCTTGACAAGATCCTCTTCGCCCTGCGATATTGTGCCTTGCGAAGCTTTGAGAAGAGCCTCAGATTCCTCTAATTGCTTCCGAAGATTTTCAATCTGATCAGATTGAGATCTCGACTCTAGCCGGTGGGTATCACGCAGTTCCTCTATACGATCTTCTTGTGCTATCAAAATATCAGTATTGGCTTCGCAACTACGGCRTGGTCAGGATTCGTACTCTGTAGCTTGTTATTTAGCCGTTTGATTTCACCTTGAGATATCTAGAATGTATTTTTGTAGGTYAAGAGRCAATAGRATTATAACAGAGCCACTTACCTCAACTTTCAGTGCGATGTYCTTGAGGTAATCACGTAGAGCTTCGCTTTCTTTTAGTGACTCTAAGGGAGTAAACTCTCGTAACACTGCATCCGCAGCCATCTTCTCAGCCTGGAGCCTCTTGAAGGAGGTAGAGACATCTGGTTTGGGATTGAATCAGTGCGCAACCAGCAAGACTGAAGGCATACCCGTGAAACGCTGCTCGACCAGCTTCAATCGTTCCTGTAACTCTTCCACACTAGCGGCTGTGGATTCAGGCGGCGCAGCATCCGCTGTTCGCTCCGGCGTCTTATCAGGTGTCGCCGTTTCATAATCAAGAGCGTTTTGGACGCTTGCTTCTGTGTGAGCATCAGCACTTGGTTCAGGAGCTGAGGGTTCGTCAGCTACAGTCGGAGTCGACTGTTCAGCACTTGGTTCAAGAGCTGAAGGTTCGTCAGCTACAGTCGGAGTTGACTGTTCAATCTCCAGAGTTTGATCCTGGATGGGTTGCACAGTTGTTTCCACAGAAATTTGCTCTGTTTCCTTTCCGTCTACTACCGAGGTTTCAATGCTTGGCTCTGCCTCCTTCACTTCATTAGCATGAGAGTCATCGGACGAACGAGATTCGGAAGACAGATCCGCCCCAGAGAAGGAGGATACAATTGGAGAGTCAGGCAAGGGGGTTGAAGAAGGAGATAATGGATGAGTGCTGGTGGGCAGAAGAGGAGCAGGAGATGCGCGAGAGGACGAGTCAGGAGTGGCTTCACCAATAGTAAAGGTAGCAGCTCTTAGTCGTTCTTCTAGTGTAGATTTATGAGGACGAGGCGAGGAAGTATTTGTGGTTCTCTGAGAGGTAGCAGGACTAGCAGGACGATGGGGACCGAAAGACTTCCTGAGATTGGACAAGGCAGACTCAGCGAGGGCACCGGGAGAAGTGGGAGTGGAATTGTCAGCAGACTGAGAGCGTGAATGAGGTGAGGGAGCTCCGTGGTCGTCTGTGCTCCTTCTTGGTTGGGGTGCAAATGTCTCTACTGCTTGTCGGAATTGCGAAAACATATATGTACGCTGGCAGAAACAGAACGCGTTTCGATCACGTGCACCCCGCATTGCTGTCTCTCAGAGTCGATGTCCATTTCCGAAATCACTAGGAATTCATTCCAGAGTGGTATTCCAGCAGCCAAGGTCAGTCGTCCTAACGCTCTTAAGCTTACTCTGACCCATTGTATCCAAGTGGGCTGGTCTATGCAAACTTTACATCGCCAAAGACTCAACGGTTCAAAGTCAGGAAGCTGTAGAAAGCACCATCAGTAGTCAGAACTACGCTGCTATTGCTTATTCAGTACATTTCATTCACGCGTAATTCACTCAGATTCTGTTCTTGTGCTTTATCGGTCCTACCCAGACGATCCTGATCTCCATGAATATCTTAAATACGCCGTCCAAAATGGCATGATCTCAGTCGCCGTCTTCGTCGCGACTTTCCTTCAAGCCGCGCGTTCGCCCGAACTTCACAACGCAGCTACGTTGGATACGCTTTGTCGGGTCGCCCTAGATGCACATTATTCCTCTGGAATGCCTCCGATCGGCTCCATGGTTGCGTATGGCGAGTCTCCTATCGTTGTACTTGGCATAGTTCAAGATGCCCTGGCTTTACTTCGAACAGCCCATTCGCTCCCAGTGTCACATTTCCATCAGCTTACGACTTCATCCTCGGAACTGGTTGTAGGTCGGTCGATTCTTGTTGCATCACCTTTAAATTAAGTCTGAATTATTATGCGTGCGCAGCATTGCTTTCATGCGTGTCAGATATGTCGCAAGTATCTACTGCTCAAGCTATGATGCATTTCGCAGATGCAAACGATCTTCTACAAAGCTTCCGTCTTTCTCCTAATGTGAGACAAGTGCTAGAAACATTTGTGCTATCCTTGAGTCTTCTTATCGGCGATGATGCTAAAGTCGCCCGGGAAGCCCAAATGATGCATACTATACAACTAGCAATGGGGAAGGGCGACATTGTAGGCTCAAGTTCCAACACTGACTTGGTGACTCTCAGCCTCCTGTATCACTTTCTCGTGAATTTCTTCCTTCTAGTTGTGCTAGCTATATATTTAGTCCTGTTTACAGATTTCTTCCAAAGCTGGGGACTTCAGCGCTGGAAGCAAGATATATCCTGTGGCGCTATTGGTCGGAATATTTAGGTGGACGTCTTGGACGCCCACTGTATTTTATACGCAGCTGCTGCTTTGCGCCTTGGTATGTTTGTCTCAAAGCTCGACTGTACCTCCGATGGTATGGAAAGCGTTTTTGGTTGGGCGGGTACGATCTTTCATTAGCTTTGCGTTTCGTTGCTAAGGTTCTTACAGCTTCCTCAATTACTTGTCTCGTTCGAGGCTCACGTGAATAAAGAACATTCAACGACAGAATCCGACTGGGTTCGCTCACACCCCTCATTAATTCAAGTTTAAAGAACTGACTGTCCTTTATTCTGACCATAGAGACAAGCCATGCAAGCCGCTATGGCCTCTCTTCTCCGGCGCAGTGAGCTCCTCACCGTCTGTGATAACATACTTGCCCGGGTTGAAGGAGCTGCTGAACAATCTTCGTAAGTTCCCATAGATAATAAAACCACAGTTGAACTCAATGCAATAAATGTAGTATACCTCAATCGATCTCCCGATGTCTGCTAAAGGAGCTCCTTGCACATGGTCTCCTGGAGCAACGAGTCGCTGTGAGCATCGATCCCGGCCTTTCCAATGACACAACGCCGAGTTTGAAAGTGGAAGCTCAAGATGCAAATTCCTCACTCGAAGTGTGTCAATATTTTTACGTTGGATATGTACTCTACTGAATCCGTGAGCGCTTACAGTCTTTTTTGGATTGGAAACTTTCTCCGGAAACAGATGACCATAGAACACTTATGGATCGCATATGGCGTGAACCTGGTGTTCATGCTACGTTCTCCGAAATTGTTATGAAGGCAAGTAAAATCTTTAAGCCTATATTATATCGTTCATGAGCGAGATACAAAATATCAGCGGTTCGTCTCAGCGACAAGCCAACTAGATATCGAGTCGATGAGCTATACATGTAAAGTCTTGTACTCAAACGACAACGCGCTGAATATCTTGGCGTTACACATTCGACTATCGGACTTGGTCGCTCATGGTCTTCACTTCGTAGACGTGTATAATTGCGAGACTGTCGGTGCGTCTCATTTGGCTCGCCTTATCACCTATCCCTTGACTCAAGTTTCCCAAGGTGACCCTCAGACTGCACTCAGTCACCTGGGTGACGTCGTCTTGTTTCTGCAATCAACTTTAGCTCGTTTTAACGTGCGTATCGCGCTGTTTCTTCATCCTGCGTGTTTCTCGAGCTGAACGTGCTATGTAGTTGCAAACTGATGTCTTCGTGGTTGACGGCAAGCAATATTCCTCTCAAAGCGTGAAGTCCACTGCAGAGGTCTACCCTCTTGAAAGTCTTTCTGTTACAGAAGCCACGGCTTTTACATCCTGGTTCAAAGCTTTGTTTGATAGCGAAGGTATTGAGGATACGGTAGAGTTTCCATTTGATGTCTGTGTCGTTTGAAACTCATTATCTCGTTCAGATCTTACGGTGAATTTATTGAAAAATTTCTTCCTCACGCGTTGTTATAACACTTGGATTAGCTCAACATTGCCTAAAACATTGCTACGCATTGCCGCAACTCTAGTCTCGCGCGCTATCGCATTAACGGTCGAAAAAAAGATCGATATGGAGGTATTGCGGAACGGTATGATGTATTTTACCGACTCGCTACTGAACTGGACGCTGGTCGGTGTCGTGAAAGCACTGCTTACAGACATACATCAGAGAAAGTGAGTCATACAGCTTTTTGAACCTGTCTTGTTACGTTAACAGGTGCTGATTGATATTACACTTGAAGACTTGACGCGCCAATTCATCTTGAAGTACTTCAAAGTTTACTTCTGTCGCCCTCTTGTCCCCGGCCCGTCCTCATGCTTTGTGGACCACGCATTATTGCTTTACTTTCCAACAAGGTCAAAAAGGGAAATGCAGGCCACGCTCTCATTAATAATGAAGGGCTGCAAAAAATTCTCACCGAAGCCTTAGGAGCACGAGAAGAAGGTATGACTTTATTGCTTCCATTACAACGCAGGACTCCTGTTCATACAATCCCAAATCAAACCCAGCTCGAATAAAGAACATGCTTAGTTTGGGTTCTCAAGTGCCTTGGCAACAACAACCCAGACGAGCTATCCAAGCGGCCCTAGCTATGGCTAGAGCGGGCAAGGCACCTTCAATTGACATAGAATATTGCCTAAAAGTCATATCACCCTCGAAATTCCTTCAGATTCTTTGGTCGGAACTCGTCGTCTCCGCCAATGTGGGAGAAATTGAAAGCAGCAGAAGGCTAGCTATTTTCATCCTTACCATGCCACGACCTCCAACAACACCTCCGCTTCTTCCGATCTTCTTACACAATTTGTTGCCTTCCTTGATCATCACCATCGATAGGCAGCAGCCTCCAGAGCAAACCATGAGCGCAGAATTACTTGTAGCATTGGTTTCCTCCGTTTTAACTGCTGCCCTACACTTGGAGTTTGCGATGCGAAGCGTGTCGGGGAGACAGGTGCCGGTCCTCGGACAACATAGTTCAACTATGGCTCGAAGGCTGGCTACAGATCTCCGTACGCAGAAACTCAGCTACACTAGTAGCACTCTGTCTCAACGGTTGAGCTCCTCACAAGCATTCGTAGCCAACTTTCCTGTATTCATGGAGGCAGGAACGTAAAATATATTAAAATAAGGCCATCGTCCTATTACGACCTACACACATTAGCTTAATTACAACAACGTGATTAGGCATCTCTTAAACTCCGTTCAGGGGTGGTGCTGAGATCATAGATGAGCGAATGAAAGATAGACATGAGGCACAGATGAACTCACGGCAACATGCGTTCTCCTGCGGATTACATTCTTGATCCTGTGGACAGACAATCAAACACGTTGTTTCCTCGGAAGTCTGAATAATGAAACTCGATCAGCATTCGTCTTAGACGGAGACAATTCCAAAGTTACCATCAGCTGATCCTCTGGGCAGTAGGCTTTGGCATATTCAGGTTGGATCGTGCTGGAATGTATGCCATGATGATGAAGGGCCATACGGATCTTTGCGGCCACAGGCATAAAATCGTGCTTGCGTGATGCCAATACATGCACCGAAGCCACTATTTTTGTCTCGGAGAGTTGCCATATATGCAGGTCGTGAAGAGAGAGTACGCCTTCAACATTAAGAATGGAGGAGCGGACTTCTTCTAATGAAATGGTCGAAGGTACACCCTGTAAAAGTATGAAAGACGCGCTGCGAACTAAAAAAAGGGATTACAACGCCATATGGTAGGAAGCAATGGAAAACATACCTAGAGGCAAAGCAGAAGAGAAAATGATCACAGTTATAACCAGACTGATCACTGGGTCAAAGTAATATTTGAAGCTCCAAGACGACAGCCAGATCACTAAACCCGTAGCAATAACACCGACGTTACCCAAAGCATCCCCTAAAACATGAAGTACCAAAGCACGCATGTTCATAGAACCAGCATGCGAGTGTCCGTGAGATGAATGCGAGTGTTCAGGCGTAGCTGCACCCGAAGTCAGCTCTTCACGAGCGTGTAAAAGAGGTGTCGTCTCGCCAGCCACTCTTGACGACTCTGTAATGTTCTCGTTCTCATCGGTGGCAATGGCACTGCGGGAAGATCTCTCAGTCTCGAGGGACAGGCGAGGTCTTGAAGAACTTTCACGACGTTGTCTAACAGGCGAAGGGGAACGAGCGGACGCCAATTCCTGAGCAGTGTGGACAAGAGATGCGCGTGTAGCAGCGGGATGCCCATACAATGAAGAATAAGATTCAGAGCGAGACCGTGACCGAGACCGTGTACGTGAATGACTGTGATGAACAGGGATCTTTTGGGTAGGAGTGACTTGTCCTGACGATTTAGGACTAGCGGAAGAGACAGTAGGTGCAGAGGGCGGAGTATGCGAGTGTCCATGCGAATGACCATGCTCTGAGAAGCAGTAAGTAAAAGAATTACTGACAAGAATCCAAGGTACACACCATGGAATAGAAAAAGGCCCACGATGTTAGAAGCAAGGCCCAGAGATCCGACAATCACCACCAGACGCGGATTGGATATTTCTGGTTCGAAGTCTATATTGAACCATAGAAAGTAACGACGGTAAGGAACGTACCGGGAGTACTAAAAAAGCGCTCCATTGCCTCGAGAAAGATCGATAGACAAAGAGCGAGTAGAAAGACACCGTTTATGAGAGCTGCGAGAATCTCTGCCCTATGCCATCCATACGAATACCGTGAATCCGCAGCACCTCTCGAGAGCTGAGTGCACAGAAATCAGCAGAGCGAGTACAGACACGAGAGAACCACAGAGACCTTGATAGCGTAAAGGGCCACGGCCAAGCTCATGACATCACTTAAGTGACAGTTGGGTCAGAACTGATATCGTATAGAAGAAACAGACCTACTTCAGCATATGAAAGCTATCCGCGACTAGTGCCAATGAGCCTACGGCATAACCTGAATCGGTAGGTGAGGACCAGTGAAAGAATTTTTTTTTGGGCTGCACGTACCAACAATGAGCTCCACAAAGAAGAACAACACATCGATAATGAGAAGAATGGTGATTCTCGTTGCACGCGAAACGCCCATTGCAAGACAGGAGCAGAGATGATTGATTTAAATAAATAAGTCCAGGATGATAAGAAAAAAAGTTGGATCCAGTAGTAGGATAGATATAGGATTCTGAGAAGGAATCCGAGTTGAGTAAAATAGCGTTAACTTGTATGGATGTAGTAACTTGAAAAGATGATTTGTAGATTGAAGACGGAGGACCTCCAAGTCAGTGGCAACCGTGAATTCAGATTCAATCATCATTCAGTGTTTGCTTCTGTTTGACAAAAGCTTTAGATTTTTTTGCGAGACAAGGGACGACAGCAGAAGTCCAGACAGCAATCCAACTCACGACCGCCAGTTCACCATGGCCGCTCCTTCGATGGCAGCCGCCCTTGCGGCCTCTTTACCTGCACCTACAGCTGCTCCAACCCCGGCAGCACCAACTTATGAAGCCATACCCGCTTCCATGTCCAAAGTTATTGACGTCGAAGCAGATATCCCGTTAACCTCTGTTCAGTTAGACGGAATGGTACGCAAGTTCCCTTTTAGACACAGTTCAGGGATCTCATTCTACTCAGGTGGTATCCAAAATTCTAAAACATGCACGAGAAAGCCCTTCGTCAATGGCCCACGGTCTTCTCCTGGGTCTTGATCTAGACGGCATCTTGGAAGTTTCGAATTCCTTCCCCCTTCCTCATCACTCTGGAGATGAAGATGACAAGTCTGCAAAATCTGTAGGTGCGTGAAATCATCGTTTTATCACTGATTGGGGCCATATAATCTCGTGAATTCCGTCAGCTCGCTATCAAGCGTCTATGCTACGCTCTCTCAAAGAAGTACAGTCTGATGACGGTGTTGTCGGATTTTATCAAGCCTCTGCACTAGGAGCATTTCTTAACCAGAGTTTGGTGGATACACAAGCTATTCACCAGGATAAACTCCGGCATGGAGGAGTTGTTATAGTTCACGGTGAGTATTAGAATTAGGAGTGGACTCGCTATAACAAAAGCTGCAACTCGGAAACGGTATAGATACCTCCCAAACTGCGCGGGGAAATGCGTCTTTCCGTGCCTTCCGCTTAACCTCCGCTTTTTTGGATGCATACAAGAAAATTAATTTTAGTACGGCAAGGTTGGTTTCGATTTCTTCCCTGCCGCAAGGTAGCTCACGAAAAAGGGGGCATTCTTCTAGCCTCGCAAGCCACCGGCTGACATTTTCATCGATTTTGGAAGAGATACCAGTAAAGATTCGGACAAATCCCTTGCTAAGTTCTTTCCTTCAGGAATTATCCATGCCAAATCAGACGGCCCCCTCTGAAGTTGCCGTGGATTCTGCTTCTACGAGTGGGATTCCTGCATCATTTTCAGTACTTGATCTGAATTCTGGTGGAGTCACGAAAAATTTGGAGCAGATCGCGGATGCTCTAGATAATTATCGGACCGAAGAAGGAAACCTGGCGTATCTGACGCGGCAGATTGCCCGAGAACGGGCGCGAGCAGACGCTTATGTTCTGAAACGTAAAGAAGAGAACATTGCAAGAGTCGCCCAGGGATTAGCACCACTACCAGAAGAAGACGTAACGCGACTGTTCAAAATACCACCCGAACCGAGCCGTCTGGAAAGCCTGCTGTTGTTAGGACAGGTGGATGCACACGCGAAGAGTTTGGCGGAAAGTGCGAGCACGGGTCTAGTAAAAATGTACGCGGCTACGGCAGGATCGGGGATATGATGCATGATGATTAGATTTGGGGATGTACATAGTAACTTGGTATTTATTCCGTTTGCACGTTGTATATGGGCAAGAGCTAAAGGCAGTGTCTAAGTTAAGTAAATATGGTTCAACACGAGGGGTAATTTTTCAGATGGCCTATTGTGACATGCGTGACTTACAGGCCTTTCACTCGTTTCCCTTTCATACTTACATACCTTCCATTCTCTTTTCTCCCGTATAAAGACAGGCTGTCCTGCACCTTCCTTTTCGCCCAGAGCTTGACGAACGTCTTCCCATCGTTAGTTCACTCATTTGCAGTCATGTACTCCAGGACCCTCCTTCTCCTTTTCGCCGCCTTCTCTTCCGTCAATGCTCTTGCTACCCCTCACCTTCGCAGCGCACACCATCACCGTGCAATCGCTGCTCGTGTAGCTGCTCCTACTCCTCAGCATGATCTTCCTCTGCTTACCCCAAAGAAGCGCGATCTTCGTAGACGGTCTCTCTCGAAACGATGCAAGACTCGTCCCGCTCCTAGCTCTTCCATTGTTTCCTCTTCGGTTGCTGCTTCTTCATCAGCTGCACCAGTTAATGTTGCATCAGCTCCTCCTACATTCTCTAGTAGCAGCACTCAGGCTCAGGAGACTTCAACAAAGGAAGCTACCACCTTTACTCCCACTTCAACGCAAGTCACCACCTTTACTCCTACTACTACCTCCACTCCGACCTCGACGTTTACCCCTACTACTTCTAGCTCATCCGAAGCTCCTGCTACCACCTCCGAGGCTCCCGCTACCACCAGCTCCACCAGCTCCAGTTCCTCAAGTGGCAGTGAAAGTTGGTTGTCTGGCACCCAGTCTGGCCAAGGTGAGACACTATTTTTAGCCTTGCTTTGTTGAAAAATTTTCTTATTCCGCCCTCTTCAGGTACCTTCTACGAAAGTGAGCACAACATGTAGTATACAACATGCCTCGACGCTAAATCTTCTTTCTTGTAGCTGGTTTGGGTTCCTGTGGCATCACCAATACCGACTCGGACTTCATTGCTGCCGTTTCCCACACACTCTACGACAACTACCCGTACGTGTACTTCGGTGTTCAATGCCCGTCYACACTGCCATAACTAAAATTATCTACTATTTAGTGGTTACAACGGTGTGAACCCCAACTCCAACCCGGTCTGTGGTAAACAGGTTACCGCCCATTGTAAGCCGCATTGCCCACCATTGCATAGCAACCTTCTCATTTTTTTTTGCAGACCAGGGCAAGAGTGTCACTGTCACTATCACCGATAGGTGTACAGGATGCCAAGTCACTGATCTCGACTTCTCACCAGCTGCGTTCACTCAGTTGGCTGATGAGTCGCTTGGCCGTATCGACATCACATGGGATTGGGATTAATTTCTTTTTTTTCCTCGTGGTCGACCCGCATCCTCCTTTTTCTCATTTTCTCTCGCTGGGTTCTCTGTTTATTCTTTAATCTTTATCCGGGTTCCTTGCGCCCCAAGGGCGTTCTTCCCCGATCCCCTCTGCGAGCAGCAGGGTCTCGGGTGCAGCTAGAAGGAATCACCTGTTATCCACTGGGCTTTATGTATGCGAGCTTGCTCGTTTGTTATCCAACGCATAGACGCAAGGAGTTTTTATTTTGTTGATATGGCGCTAGTCGTATGTTTGTGTCCTACCTATGTAGAAGGAAGAAATAAAGGTGTATCCAATATTTCAGCATGAATGGTGCCTCGCCAATGGCCATTGCCGCGGCTACATGTTTTCGCTTATTCCTAGCAACAGCATATTGTTGCATACACGGATCTTGGTCTACGTGGACATCGATATTGGACGCACATTCATGTGCAGCACATCGTGTTATGACATAAGGACATTCAGCTGTTCCCAATAGGATTGTTCCTCCGTCCGAGCAACTGCCAAGCCTACTGCCTCCTGAAGCGAGCTACACGGAGATGTCGGAGGTTTTGACAGCACGGCGACCATGTCAAGTACTAGGCGCCTCAGTCTAGAAGGGCAGCCAGCGGTTGACTGCGGAAGTTTGGCATACGGGCCAGAGACCTGWCCACGGGTAGTATGATTGATGTGAAAATAGGGTGCAAGYCTCGTTCGGAGGGTGGTCAGAGTCTAAAAAAAACTGCTGATGAGGAATAACTATGTAGTCGGAATGGCGTTTTCGGCGTACCTTCTCGTGTAGTAGCCTCGACCTCCGTTGAATTAATCGAAGCAAGAAGAGGACGATGGCCTGATGATTAAAGTGAGCAGTAAGCAAAGCACCATTACTTGGGTAGTGTCAATATGTCACCTCCGAGGCCGATGGATTACTGGAGCCTAATTCCCACAACACTTGAGGTAACTGTGTCAGCCAATCTTCAAGCACTTGGTCTTCTTCCCGATTCCTTCCAAGTCTCAAGCTCCCATGATAATGTTTGTCCGTCTCAAGCTGTCATGCATAACTGCGATCAGCATCGGAGCTTCAGACTGGGCCGAGAAAAAAAATCACGTACAAGAACAATTCGAGCTACAAAATCGAATGTACTTCTCTTGAGCGCGGATTTGGATGACGTTTTAATAGCATGCTCCACAACAGCGAACAGGACGCTTTCTGAGCGCTCTTGCCTTTGTGCCGAAAACTTTACCAAGGACCATATGGTTGGAAGGAGGGAATTGTATGAAGCTGAAGTTAATGGTCGAGCCAGCTGCGTGCTTGATTGTTCCCCAGTAGAGAGCACTTGTAAGACGTAATCTCGTACTCGTTCCGTCTGTATCCGCATCTTATCATTAGATTTGAACATATTAGAATCCAACTGTCGACGCTTGTGGGATCGCGAGGTGGGTTGTTGTTTGAAGGAATCTGATCCAGGCGCAAGAACGAGACGAGAAGTAAGGTCACAATATATGAGGTTGAGGTCTTGGAACACTTGTTCGATCTGCTTAAAGCCTCAGATCGTAATTTCAACGGGACAAACACGAACGGACCTTCACATCCCGTCTTCCATTGGGTTTGAATGGAAAGAATGTAGACATATATCCAAGCATTGCTTTGAGTTCCTCCATGGTAGCCGTTGGCACCTGTATATCGATGTTACACCCGATCCACGCAGGATTGTAGATGTACCCACAGACATAGGTCCTTGAAGTACATATCCATAAAGGGTATGGGTAATTTGTGAAACTGCTAGAACCGACTCCATCTCCGTTTCGGGTGGCCCACTGCTGGGCGAGAACACTGCTGGAGCACAATCAAGGAATACCGAGACCAAGGTTGGATGCAGAGTCGTGGCTAGACGCTGTGAAACTGCTAAGATTCACGCTGACAAAAGAAGAACGAAATGCACAAACCAAAACGAAAGAATTTGGACTGTTTTCCGGGTGCTCCATATCCCCCATATTTTGATTTCCAGCGAAGCTATTGGAAAGGTGCTCCAGGTCCCACGTATTGCATGAGGGCTTTGGAGAGGAGCAACCTAAAACAAAATCGTCCTCTCCCAACTGCATGTCTACCTCTGAGACCCATATTCTTCGTGCTGAGCGGCAAGATTTTGATGATGAAGGCTTTAATAAATCGTCGAATTCGGCATACGCTTCTGAGTTCGTGAACGATGATGACAAGAACCAACTGTTGCTTGATGTTGTGCCGTGGATTGGAATATCGCCTGAAGAAGGAATAGCTACCCGAAGGAAACGAGACAGTGACTGCAGGATCACAAGTTTGGACTAATGTGCGAGATTAAGTGAATGAAGGGGAACGACGAATGATGAGACATACTGCTGCTGTTAGTATAACACTAGCAGTTGAAGTGGCCACCGGAGGGCCTATTACGCATCGGTACACAGTGTAAAAATTRTGTAGATCGGATTACTTACCGCCCGCTTCACCTGTAATCGTTCCAGCACTGAGTACTCCCAGATATCCTTCAAGCACACGACCGCCATGAGTACTGCTTCCGGAGTCCCAACCGGAAACGATCGTTTCAGGCATGTATTCTAGGAATATATTCAAAAAGCGGACCGCATCTACGCGGATTTCGGGGAAGATGTGCGTCTGGGCAGAAGTTGTGAAAAGGAGCAAAAGTGGCGCGTGAGGTGCTAAGTTTTCCTGGTAAATTTTGCTCAGAAATAGATCAAGATTCTGAATACGGGTGAACACACTATCGGTATTCTGGGTAGCAGCCAAGAGAAAAGAGATAAAAGAGCCTTGCGAACGCTCGCATCCTGGAGACAGACATAGTTGAGTTAACTTCAAAGGGGACGTCCCGGACGCGGTCTGTACCTCATCCCCTATAATCCGGACCGTAGCATTGATGATTGCGGGCAAGGAGGAGTTCATCAGATCCCAATGAGTGTCCAGCAGTTCTCGGAGGCCGTATATTGAGTCTGATAAGGTGGTCCAACATCAAGCGTGAGCCTAGGATCGTGTTACATACCTTTCCGAGTTCCTGGATTGTAGTGCTTCAAATTGACCAGTAAATCCTCTAAGGTGAGCTTTCTTCGTGTAGTAGGAGCATCATCTCTGTCCTGGGCGATGCTTTGTGAAGGGAGCGCAATAGCTGATGTTCCGAATAAGTTTTAGCTGAATTCAAAGAGAATATGGACGGACATCGTGCTTTGAAGGAGGTGTCAATTGCATTGCTAGGTGCTTGCTTTCCTTTTCCTAGTTTGAGCTTTGCTTTCTGTCCTTGTAGAAAGTCAGCAATGGTTAGTAAAAATAAGACGATGGATTTCGCACCGCAAAATCTGCAGCCTTATCTTTTCGTTTCTTCGCACTCTTGGGCATGGCACGAGTAGTACACCAGAAGTACAGGAGAAGTTTTTCAGTCAGATATCCAGGATTTCCTTTTCAAGCCGTGACTGACGCCGCGACCACATGACCAGAGCAGAACTCCAAGTGCTCTGTGACCTCTCTCTTCAACTTCCATCGGGTTCTGTCGGATGCTTTTGAACTTCTCAGCGTACTTATTTTTCGTTCCTGGCATGCCTTTTGTCCTCATGATAGATTTTCAACATGATTTCATCTACGAACGCTGACCCTGATCTCATTCCACATTTCCACTGGTTCCAGAAGACCGATGATTTTCCGATACACCGTTCCAATAAATAGCGAAAGCTTGAGGACGACCAGCAGTTTCATTGCAAAGCAAGGAATCGTCACTTTCTGCTCCAATGAACATCCTTTGGTTTTCCGCAATTCTCACTGCTTTCTACGCTGGGCTAGTGAATGCTGTACCTCAGGGGTTTGTTACAACCAAGGGTCAGAATTTTGAGCTGGATGGAAGGCCATTTGTGAGTCTCCGAGTTATACGGGACAGAGGGTGCTCACAGACGTTCAGGCTTTCGTAGGGACGAACTCATATGTAGGGTAATTAGTGTAACAGCTTGAGTTCCTCTGCTGATTTTATTTTAACGCTACAGTGGCTCCCTCTTCTGACTACCGATGAGGATGTGCATGCGACCTTGCAAGAGATGAAGAACGCGGGGGTCAAAGTTCTTCGTACATGGGTAAGGATTAAGCTGTCCTATTCGCGGAAACCAGACTCAAGTAGTTCAGGGATTCAATGCCATCAACGGTTCCGAGCTGGCTGGTGCACTTCAGTCTGGTTTGACATACTATCAAGTACTTTCCTGGCTCAATATTATTTCTAATTCACCTTACATGCTTTAAAGGTCTGGAACAGCAGTGAATGGGTCCTTAATGACGGCCCTCAAGGTCTGCAAAGGTTGGACAACGTTATAAATACAGCCGCTCTGTACGATATCAAGATCATCCTGACATTTACGAACAATTGGTAGGTTGGTAAAGTATTTCCGTTACAGCATCACTGAGCATAAGCAATAGGGTTGGATATGGTGTAAGATTTCGCTTGCGAATTTTCTCTCCTGCTTTGGGCCCATAGCGCTATGTTACCGCAGGGTGCGGAGCTCTATATAAACTGGATTGCCGGTTCAGGAGCTACCCATGACGTCTTCTACACTGATCCAAGAATCATTGTATCATACCGTCAGTAAGCCTGGCTTAGTTTTTTTGGGAACTTAATTGACTTGATGTTACCCAGAACGATACGTCAAAACAATTGTTAACAGATACAAGAATTCTTCCACTATATTCGCCTGGGAGCTCATGAACGAAGCAAGATGCTTGGGTGATCTACCTAGTGGTCCAGCTTGTCGCCCCGGGACTGAGCTTATCACCAAATGGTACAAAGAACAGTCTGATTTTGTTCGGAGTCTGTGCGTGCAAAGATTTTCTCTTTCTGAGCTAATGGTTGATTTCCAATACCAGGGACCCACTCCATATGGTAATGACTAGCATGTATTTCAGTCAGTCAACTCACAGCAAGTTCGCTTTTAGATCACTACGGGAGGAGAAGGACAGTTCTTCTGGAATAGTTCCACCCTTTCCTCCGACTACAACTTCAATGGTCAAGGTCTGTGAACACATCCTCATAAATGAAGTTCGGGTATAACCAATGCCTTCCAGCTGGCGAAGACTTCAACCTGGAGCTCAAATTGGATAACATCGACTTCGGGACATATGTAAATTTTCTCTTGCTTGCAACATAGGATTTTTGTTCAGAACATCTGTTTGTTTGCAGCACATGTATCCTCAGACTTGGTAGGAAATCTGCCAGTCTCATCTTGTATACGTTTATGATATCATCTTGATGCAAGGTATCCTCAACTCGTGAGTAGATTCCTTCGTATATACGCTCGTTTCTCATCAGAAATTGTAGGACTTCCCTGGCTCAAACTTCAGTGTACAGCAATGGGGTCTAGACTGGATCTCTTTCCATGCTAATGGCGAGTCTCGTTATTTGAGTTTTGTAACACCTTTTTGATATTCGACATGCAGCTGCCAAACAGTCCAATAAGCCTCTTGTACTTGAAGAGTTTGGTGTCACGGGTTTGCGTCAGTCCGTTCCAGTTACGTTAAAAGAGCAATAGTCTGAGCTGACATGCTAGAGAACAAATCAACGATATATCCTGTATGGATTCGTCATGCGCTCGATACAAACCACGCGTAAGTTATTACATTTTCGCTCTGCGCAGCGTAAGACTGATTATTTTCATAGAGGGTGGGTGTAGACGTGGTACTTATGACGGAGGCCACTGACAAATTCGACAGAATCATACCATGGCAATTCGGCATGCTTGGTCTCACTGAAGATGGTGGTAATCATCTTTTCAAATATGCGGATGAGCTTATCAACGGAGCTTCACCCAACGATGGTATGTCTGCCGCGCAGAGCCTTTTCGTGTTGCTGACTTGTGTTGTCAGGTTTTGCGATTTACAAAAACCAGTCTTCAGTATGGAATGTGCTAACGTGAGTCTTCAAACTTGTTCGCGATCACTGTTCGCTCTTCCCGCTGATCATTCCCCCTCAATTTTTAACGACCAGGCAAACTGCGAAAATTCAAGATTCGAGATCTAGATAGTCGAGTGCATAGGAACAGGCACTTCGGTTTCAATGAAAATCATCTTCGCGGAACAAAAGTCATTGCCGAAAAACCCAAATGTAATATTATAAATGTACATTGTACAATGAAAATAAGACTTCTTTTGCTGTTGTTAATTTTATGGCGCTAAGGTCAATTAGTTCGATTGTCAATGCGATATGAACATGCATATACTTACCCTCACGATTCGTGACATAGGGAAGTGATACCACCAGCTAGTGGTGTCCATGGTATGGAATTCGATAGCACTTTGGAGACAGTGCAATTTACATCTTGCCATGACTTGACTCTATGAAGCCTCCATATAATCAATCCGATGAGCATTCTGACATCCACGTCACCCACGAGATTTGCCATATCTTGCTCAAGCGCTGGCTTCGAAGTGTGTAGTGATAGGTCGACCCAGCGTCGAGCACCAAGGATACACTCCTTCCTTTCGCAAGCAGAATGCCGCCTCCCCCGCTGCTCGTCCTGTTCACGCTTTGCGCCATTTGGAATGTGACATCACTCTCTGTGTCGTTGGTCAGCTCGAACAATATTTCGAATGGGAGAGTGCTTGTAGGCATCTGGACGATAGGGGGTATACTGTAGAGGGACGCGGAAAACTCTCCACCAGGCTCGCCGACACTTCTCATAAGTATGAGTTCGTGGCATTGACAGTCTCGATGGAGTCAATTCGCCTGCTTATTGTCCTCCTAATGAAGGACCAGCTCTAATTGTTTTCGACGCGCCGTGGAAAAACGATATTCATCTCACCGATCTAATTGTGATCGGGCAATTGGGCCTTCTTGAATGTATACAGTACAAGTACTTTGACAATCTCTGGCTCATGTGATACCTGCGGTACCGGAACGAGAGTATCTGTTGAACAAATCTTCGAAGGTACAAATGGGGCATAGGTGGGTGCGAACGGACCAACAGACGGAATGGACTATTTCAGCCGTTGACGTAAAACAAGAAGTAGAGTTTATGTACAATAAATCGTGAACAGGAAAAGACTACCTTCAAGCAACGATTTCCACATCCCTCTATGCACTACCACTTTAGAAATGGCTTCTGCATGAAGTCTATCATGAGATCAACGCAGACCATGTCATCATCGTCCACGGTGTATCCTTTGACATTAACGGTGAATTTGGCTTTGAAAATCATACTGTCAATGAAGAGTTATCGCGCACAACAGGGACAAGCACCTTTAGGGATCTCTTTGGGTAAAGCCACTGTCTGAACTACCGTATGTTTCCCTTCAGAGACTGGACACTGAATGCTTGCATTTGCATTGCGACTAGAGAACATAGGGGTTAGTCAAGGCAGGGGCGCGCGGAAGGTCAAGACATACGCCTCTTCGCACACGTCGAACGTCTTGGTGAGAATCTTGATGAGACCCAACTTGACGGTGACATCAGCATAAGCGCCCTCCTTTGTTGAACTCTGAGGTCAGCGTGTATAGAACTTGGTAGTCTGAAATTCATACTTCAATTACTTCCGTGGCGGTCCCAATGACTGTCACAGTGAGATCCTCGCCTGGCTTGGGAGGATCCGGACTGACTTCAATAGACTCGACCTGTATTATATCTGTCGGCAAACCTATGAAAGAGGCTATGAGTATCGAACAGGATAATGATAGCGTAGTTTGAATACAAACCACAATCAGTCCATTTCCAATTGGCAGTGGTCTGTAGTTGGCCGTCTTTCTGGAAGACGGATTGGAGACCAAGAGGATTCGCTTGAGCGACAACAAAGAAAGAGAGAACTGCAAGGAAGGATGACCGGAGCATGGTGGTAGTAGGCAGAGACTCAGAGCCTAAAACAGCAGTCACGTTTCAAAGCTGACGCTCCCGCAGTCACGACTACGCTCCAAATTATTGCTGTGCAGCAGCGACCATTCTCTCTTTCCTCCTTTCTTCTTCTCTCTTTCTTCTGCTATCCTATATCTCTTTCAACTCTTTGATTCATCATGAAACCTCGTGAATATTGTTGTTGCGCTATTCCCCTCGTCAATGCTGGAATCTACGCTGCATTGATCGAACAGCTTGTAGCTGGCGTTCTCATCGGTATCTTGTCTTTTGTCACACCATCCAGTATGCATCTTTTGGATTTGTTTTGTCACCTTAATCATCACACTCTCCTTTAGTCGTTGGCGCCGCTACTCCTTCATTCGCCCCTTGGCTTTTTGGTATAGTTTGCTTGGTTGCTGGCGGTCTTCAAGTCCTTGGTCTCATCGGTGTTGCGAGGGTATGTCGGTCCAAATCACTTCATCCATATGTCTCACTATGTTGTAGGAGAAACACATTCTGTTCCGCCGTTTCCTCACTCTGCATAGCTTTGCTCTATTGGCTGCTTTTGCAATTTCCGCAGCTTGGATCATAATTTCAGCCTCACGCCACTCTACCGCTCAGTCAAACTGCTTGTCGGACTTTTTCGATACTTCAGATTCAACTGAGAAGAGTGAAGGTACCACATTATGCAACATCTTCGCTTGGGTGGACGTCGGTATCATGGGAGGTCTATGGGTGCTACTCGCTATCATGCATGTAAATCCAAGTCACTCTGATGCTCTGACCGTCACAAGCTCATGATATTTCTTAGGTGTACCTATACGTCGTACTCTCCTCATACAGCTCTGGTCAGCAAAGAGATCACGCTAAGTATTCCGCACTCCACGATCCCACCAACCCATTGAATGGCGAGGGAATACCTATGAACACCCGGGACCCGTGGGACTCGAGGCCTTCGACCGACTCATACAACGGTGGATATAATCACGGCCGCCAAGCCAGTGCAGCTAGCATGACGGATGTAATGAATCAACCCGTTCGTCAGCCTAGAGATGGCTTATCTTCATCTGACGAATTTTCGTATCGCCCACAGCGTCAAGGTTCAGGTGGTAGCACCTTGCCGCATCCATCAAACGCCTACACCCAAGAACCTGGTCCCACTCCCAAATTCAGTGACACTTATTACGGTGGCCCGTCTGCCGATGTAAACCGTCCTGCATATGCTCAGGCTCATCCGGGTGAGTCGCGATTATAGACGGTGGTCCTAATTGGGCAGCACTTGTGGCGGTTCAAGCGGGTCTGTCGATATTCTTCTTCCAGAAATGTTCCCAGCTAACTTGACATTGCATGTAGCCGAAGGATCTTTTCGTCGTAAAACACCCAGATTAACAAAGGACAATCGCTACGATGGAGGTTACATATAATCTCTAAACAGACTACTGTGTATTTGCATAATGATATAATGGACTATCTACTTCTTATCCTTTCTTGCTTATGTTAGATGCATCTGACTCTTGATCTGCAGTGGACTACATATTTACTGTATCATCTGCCTGTCCCAACACTAAGATATTATAGTCAGAATATTTCATCGCTCTCCCAGAATCCGATCTTCAGAACAAAAGAATTTCGAGCTATATCCCTCCATCTCGATTCTCGTCTATTCCCTCTAATAATCTCATCCCGAAAGTGTAAGCAGACCTCGCGTAAAGGAGGCTGCCTTCTAAGGATTTTCTCTTCAAGGATTTCGCACAGCTTGTGCTCCTCCTCCATGCGAGGTTTTGCATGTCTCTCGTTTGTAATCCTCAGTTTGAGCACCAAAAGAGAGGGTGCTAACACAGAAATAAAATCACTGTGTAACTCGTGAACAGTGATATACGATAGAGCAAGGTACTCGAGCGATGATAGGTGCTGAAAGCACAAGGTCAAAGTCGCGCTAGATAGACGGCTGCACTCCAGAAGAACCAGCCTGCGCAGACCGGAAGCTCCGCCAAAAACTAAAGAGGTGAAGTTAGAATTTCTGAGCTCAAAACCCAACCTGTCTCCTTGCTTGTGGCAAAAAGACTTCAAAGGTGACCGACTAAAATGCTCTTCCAAATGCTGATCCAAGTAATGTCCAGTAACGCCGTTGATGCTGAGGTCTGTCAGAGCTAACAGGCTCGACTGTCTAGGAAGATAACAACCGCCTGATAAACGAAGGCTCCGAATGCCTGCAGGCGATATGACATGGAAGATACGAATAGTCGATAATCTAGATGGTTTCAGATACAGCTCATAAGAGTCGAGTTGAGGCGCGACGCCAGGATAGGGGAACATTGATTCCTCGAGTTGTATTGAGAATTGCGCCCCAGAAACTAGTGTAATTATTAATTGGTTGTCCGGAGTGCAAATGAGAAGCCAAGTGAAAGTATCTCACCAAAGCTGCTGACCGGAAGATTTCTGGTGCACTCAAATACGCGCAATTTCCGCAAAGAGCTTAGCTTATGAAGGGCCAAGTACAGCTGGGACACAGGTATTGACTACGGAAGTGATATGGGTGACTAACTGTCCCAAAAGAAACCGAACTTTTACTCGTACATGGCTCAGTGACTCGGAGCGCACCATGCGTGCGTCGTTTGCCACATCTGCAAAGATAACCTTCGATGCAGACTCATCGCTGACGTTACGAAGAAAGGCTGTTATCTGGCCCTCGTGGAGAAAAGAGACATAAGAGCGAAAATTGGCGAGTTCCGCAGCCTCGTAGGATATCAGTTTGCATGTATGGAGCAGAGCAAAGTGCGCATTCGTAGGTTGCCGATGTTCAGACACCCGTTGATGTTCTGATAAATAGACGGCGTATATAACAAGACGAAGTTCAGTTGGCAGGGACAAAAATGTAGGCATTCAAATGTTCAGCGCAGCGCTCAGCAATTCAAATTAGTAACCGTAAACAGCCTCTTCAGTCTGGACCCTGGTTTGAGGGGTCACGAGATCAAGTAAACCTTCCAAAGCCTCATTGTTTCTGCATGTTCCCCCAGGTCCAGTTCGCGCCGCACTTATTCTGTAAACAATTGTTGTCTTGCGATGGCTACGTCGATTGATTTATTAAAATTTGTGAGACCAAATGGCGAGCTTGCACGCTGTTTTGTTGCCTCCACAAGAAGGGAAGGAACCATCTCTCTGACCCATAGTTCTTGCCGTAACCTCGACAAAAGCGTCCACGTTGATTGTAGGAAGCTTTCTAGGGAAAACTCAGAGGCTTTGCTTGTGTTCCCATCTTTGCCGACTGGAATTTGGTTTTAGGCTCTACACTCTGACTTCCTTCCGTCTGTGTTAAAACACGCAGCTCGGTCTTGGTAGCGCGCGCGACGCTCGACTCGACTTTCACGTATGCCCGCTCTTCTACAAAGCTTTGAAATCCTTCTGGACTTCACAAATGACACCAGTGACTACGTCTCAATCCAGCTATCAGGGGACTACGGGCGGAATACGAATGCAATCTTGTTGCTGCATCCTTCAGAGACAGTCACCTTGATATTAGATTCTGGCTCTGTCTACCGGTACGCGGTGAAGACTGCCTCTGGATCTGGATCTATCTACAAAGTAGCAGACATAATGTGAGCGTTTTCTTTGGGATAAAATGCCTATCCTTGCTGATTTGCTGGTCCCAGTGCCAGGTCATGGAGAGATATCCATTGTGATATCTCATGCCTCTTCGCGGGCAGAATTTCGTCTAGAGCCAGTGACTCACTCCCTATCAACGGTGTTGTAGTAGACCGTCTCTGGCGCGATTACAAGATGTGTATCTGGAGCGAGTCGTAGCCTCAACGAGGCAAGTGACTTTCTGAAGTCAGTTGTGGCTTGCTCATATCATTGCAGAGCACGGGTAGTTGCAGATGGCTGTATAGCGTGACCACCTCTGTCCGTGCCACGCCGTTGTCGTGAGGCGAGGTTTAGGGTATCGTAGGACTTTTCCAGCCGGACTTGGACTTCTATTTATCCCTGCGGCGTTTTTTTATCCTTCGCTGTCTGTAATGTATGACATATTTTTATTTGTTTCCTCCGTYCCGTTCTTTGCTGTGGCAATCCCACTGCAGTAGCTATGTTTGAGCAGGCCTTTGACTTGCCGAGACGTGTCCGGCCTCGTTTTTGCAGCGTGTTTTCACACCGAATGATGGGTAGATATTCTATTGCGTTTCCTCTTGTCCGTGACACTTAACTCTCACTGTTCTCGGTCTGCAATGCAGTTACTGCTACTGAGGTGCAACCAGGTGGCCGACTTTTAGGGCGACAGAAAATGCCTTCTTCGAAAATTGACAAACTACTGAATTTAGGGGGCCTTAGTTCGCAGCTTCGGTCTAGTTCAAGATTCATCTTCTTTCAAACAATTTCCTGGTACTGGCAGCTGGAAAGGAGCAAGTCTGTCTGTAAATTCACATTCGTTCTTGATACAGAACACAGTTATGCAAATTCGAATTTTAGGAGCTCTCAAACGATTAATGCACGTTATATAGCGAGGAACGTGTTTTTCTGTATTTCAACTCTCTGACCGCTACACGGCGCACTTAGATATATGATTCTAGAGCACCGATGCGCCCTAGAATTTTTCAAGACACACTGAACCCGCTCTGCTCGTAAGCTGCATTGGACACCCCCTTCGCCCTGAAAGTCTCATGTCGTTGGAGGAAACAGCTTGGCCTGGTACACTCTAGTATTCGTCCTACGCAAGAATGAAGATTGTCGCATAAAAAGGTAATACTTATCCATCCCGACATTCTAACATCGCTACAGTAGCCTTCCGAATGGCTACGCACGTGCGGTATAGTAAACTGCAGAAGTATCATGGTCGTTGACATCACCAGACGCTGAGATAATTCTACCCGTGCGGTATTTAAACGCTTGAACTCATTCGAAATTTGTCGCTTCCTCTGCCCGATGATCTTCTCAAGAGTGGGTGCTCCAGCGTTCGCGATTCTTCGACTTGTGTCGGCCAAAGCTGGTGTAACGGATCAAATAACCTTTTTGGAATCGAGCAATTCGACGCTGTTACAGTATCCAACCCAATTCACACAAAATATTGTGCCAAAGGCTATACATTCTCACAATGATTGTAAGCATTAGCTTAATCTCAGCCACATAGTTCATGAATAACTGATATCTGTCAGATTGGCGTGACGTACCTCTTCTTACTGCTCTAAGCTTTGGCGTTGCGAGTGTTGAGGCTGACGTCTGGCTCGTGAATGAAACACTTTATGTATGTGCCAATTAATGTTCAGATTGCGCGCTGCAATGTTAAGCTAGAAAGCCAGGTTGGACATGAGATAGCGGCTTTGACCAGTGCGCGCACGCTAGAGTCATTGTATATTCAACCACTTGTGCAAATTGTTGGAGGTCAAAACCCTGATACCCCTTTCAATGTTAATCGCACATCCGACTCGCTAAAGTAAGTCCTGAATTTATGATGAGGCTCGGAGGGATTACGGCTGAAATGCTTTGCTTGAAGTGGTGTATTTGACACGTCCAGTGCTACGTCTTTGCAGCTCCTAATTGACATGAAGACAGACGGCTCTTTGTAAGTTTTGATACAATACCTCGAACAGAAATTGACGCAGCTACTAGAACTCTGCCATTTGTGCTAGAGGCCCTTGAGCCTCTGCGGGCTTTGGGGTACCTCACAACGTTCGTGAACGGGACTTTGAAGCAGTCTGCGATCACAGTCACCGGAACCGGGAATACACCCCTTGACGGTGTTAAAGCACTATCACCAAGAGACCTATTCTTCGATGCGCCATTGACCGGCTTAAACGACCCGAATACGACCTACGATGATACACTCTCACCTATCGCCAGTACCGATTACAATGTCGCAGTAGGCTGGTCCGGAATTGGGAACATAAGTGATGCCCAATTGGCGAATATGACACAGTTTATAGCAGACGCACACTCTCGTGGTATTAAAGCACGATTCTGGGATACACCCGGATGGCCGATCGGAGCTCGCGATAATGTCTGGAAGCAGTTGCTGAATTCGGGAGCGGACTGGCTGAATGCCGACGATCTCGAGGCAGCTAGTGCGTTCTGAGAGTATTAAAAATGGAATATTATATAAATCAAGTACAATGTCATGCTGTTTTGGACTTCCTTCCAAATATATAGTTTGCTGTGAGAACTGGCCCTCGCGGGGACGCTCGCTGCTGGCCAAGGGCTCCTTGTGCTAATTGCAGAGCGGCTCGAGTCTCACCCGGAGCGGCTTGCCCCGCTCGTGGTCTAAATTCGCCGTTAGGAGACGAACCCTGCCTGCGCCGACCTTCATACAATCTCTTCCTCGTGACTGGGGCCGCCAAAAGATGGTCCTGTGAGGTTTTGTTAGGAAATGTAAAGTTCATCGAACAAAGACGCACAATGTAGTTGCCAACATTCTGGCTCAGTGTAAGGGGGGCATCGTCGCGTCTAAATCGCAAAATCTTTTGTAAATTCCAGCGAGTTTTGGGTCTCAACACTCCAGTTTCACCAAAACCCAACTTCCGTTCTGCTTCAATGACCTGCTGTGTATCATGAACACCGTTCTTCATCATCTCTATTGGTTTCTCCGTTTTGAGTTTCTCTTTGAGCATCTCGAACCCAATTGCGCGGGAGGTGATCTCCCAACGAAGATCCCTAGGGTTGTCGACCAATTCCAAAATCGCAGAGGGTGCATTATCACCCGGACGGTTCCCAAACTTATGTATCCGTGTGTAGCCACCTTGTCGTTCAGCGTAGCGACTGGCAAAAGTACCAAAAAGCTTTGGCAATAGGTCGGGTTTTAGGAGGAAGGAGGAAGCACGAGCTTGTGCTGACCGGTCACCTTTTTTACCCAAGGTGATCATCTGAAGGACCGTCAGCTGAAACTGAAGATATAAGCAAGCGGCAGCAGACCTTTTCAGCGAGTCTTGCAGCATCTCTGGCCTTCGGTAGAGTTGTTTTGATTTGCTCATGCTCGAAAAGGGAGGTCACCAAATTACTAAGTAACGTATTCAGCTGGCTTTTCGACAAGTACAGCCAAAAAAAATAGTCACCGCAGCATCAGCATCCTGTGTGAGGTGGGCCTTGAGAATTTGCGAAATGCGACGCCATGTTTCATTGCGAAACAACAAGACGCTCTTTGAGTCTTTCACAAGCTGTCCGTACTAGTTAAACTTCCAAGTACGCTTACATAACCTGCGCTAGTGTGGCGAGCTTCCGTACTCCTCCGCACTCAACGTGCAAGTCCGCCGAACCTCTCAAGTACGGAAACACTGACAACTATATATTTTCCATCCACTGTTTAAATGATAAGTATACCTGAATTCTAACTAAAGATATATAAGCATAATATTATTTTGAACAAACGCTGAGAAATGCAAAATTTAATCTCAGCTGACGGAGTTTGAAAAGCGGCGTAATTTTCGTACGACGTTACCGAGTTGAGCGTGTATTCGAATCCGAAACCATGTCTTTATTCCGTCTTGCTGCTGCTAGAACAGCTTTCCTTCCTCGATATGCTTTCAGCGTATCTCGTACAACGAGTCAACTTCCTCTTCGTGCTAACTTCTCAGCGGCAGCTGGTCTTTCAAGGGCCGAAATCGAGTCGCGCGTGTTGGACGTGTTGAAAGGCTTTGAGAAGGTCGAGCCGTCGAAAGTGTGTGTTCTTGTGCTCTAGAGATGCTCAAATCATTAATGCGTACACCTTCAAGCTAACACCCACTGCATCGTTCTCAAAAGACCTTGGCCTGGACAGCTTGGATGCTGTCGAGGTGGTCATGGCCGTCGAGGAGGTATGCTTATGTTACTGAACGGTACTACGATTTATTTGACGCGGTATTGTACCAGGAATTTGCTATCGAGATTCCGGACGCAGAAGCTGATGAGATTCAGACTGTACAACAAGGTATATTCTAGGATCTCCTTTCCAATTCTGGCAATCATTGACAACTTGTCCCTCCAGCTATCGACTACGTTGCTAAAACCCCAGAAGGTTGGTATTCAATTCTCAGTGAAAGTGACATCATATCTCACAACCATTGAAGCTCACTAAGGATGCTATGGAGAACCTCATGAAGCATTTTCACCCACCTGACTCTTCCTTGAATTGTTGCATAACCTTTACGCGGAAGTATTCCCGACGGGGCAAGTAGGTTAGGTATGCGCCTTTGGCCCCAGATTAATAGCTGAGATAGGTGCTTAGAATAAAAGGCAATTTTATCCGAACTTCGGTGATCGAATTTTGTCTGAGTTGCTGAAGTCTATCGATATTGCTTATGGTGTTCATAAAAGCTAGCAACTCGATGTCTTCCTTTTTTTATCACAAGCTTATACGAACGTTGGCAAGAATGTTGTCGCTCGAGAGCCCGTTCTACAGGTTGGCTACATGCTAGGGGAAGGTCATCTACGGCGCAGAATGCCAAGGACACCTCAACGTTCAACATTCAACTTCGTCCACTGGTCCCGTTTATGAACTGAGGTACCCTGCACTTCGTCAACATTGTTGAGGGAAAGGTGAGTTCTGAACGTACTTCCCAAGGGTCGTGTTCATTGATGTCATGACTCAGCCACTTCAATACGAGCGGTTGAGCGCTGAGCAGTGACCAGTGACTTCCGGCGTGTGCGACATCCCTATAACGACTTGGTACTCCGCCGCAATGCCCGGGGAGCAGAAGTTACGATTGCTCTTAAGTAATTTGGTTGAGCTTTTTTTTTACTGCTCGCGCTCCTGTGCAGGGATTTGCTTTACTTAGCACGGACCCGTCTCCGTGTCACCTCTTGAGGCCCATTGCGTCTGAACAGGTTGCTTTCACCTGCTTCAATGACGGTGCTTGCAACAGCAAGGAGTGGATTTTCTTACAGTATCGTACATTCGCGGAAGCACAACATCCCTAGGAAGCCTTACAGATATGATCCCCCGGAAGTTGCGCGTCAACAACGGTCCATTTACGGTAGGCACTGGTTACATCAAGCTATCGTTTTTGAGTCTTACAAAAATTTCTTTGCCTCCTTTTTCATCAGGATCCATACGGCATGAGGTGGAGTCTAGATGCGAAAGTGATCTTATAAGCTAGGCTCTGTTCACTTTTGTCTCTCGGTCACTGGATTAGGAATTAAAGCTACATATCCCACAGACCACGGTAAATTTGGTCTATGTATATAACTCTCAGGACAGGAAATTGACTGATTGTCGCGCCTTGGCAGATGCAAACAAACCAGGGTGCAGAGGTCCTTACTGTGATAGTCTGTGCATCGACACCGAAGATAGTATCTAGAGTGCTCGGTAAGAATTGCTTTAGCTACTCAACGTTTTCTTGTATTATTACGCGTACAGACGAGGCGGTTTTCGAGTACTGCGATTCAGGAGTTCAGGCGCTGTCAATCTGGCAGTCGTTTTCCTGACAGCACTAAACGTGACGTGCTGTTTCGGAGGTGGGTGTTTCAGCCTACCGCATATTTGTATAATTCACTTCTTGTATACACAAGGTCCTCAGAACAATCAGTACTACGCAACCTCAGCGCTTTGCGGGGCCGCTCTCTGGTTGGCGATACGAGTACGCTGAATGTCCCGATTCAAGTAGTCTTGTTGTAATTGCCTTGGCTGGATGGTTTTGGGGATCCCCACAACACCCGTTCGAGGGACAACTGCTATCTGATGGAGTGAATGCGGGGCAATATGATATAAGTAGAATACTAGCGGATCCCTAGCCAGAGTAGAGCAGGTACACTATTCGGTGCAGAAGATAATCAAGCGTAACAAGTACGCTTATAAATATCTATCGGTGGGGATATTACTAGCCACAAACCAGAAAAGTAAATACTTTACTAGTACTTGATAACAGTGTACAGTTAGAGACTGAGTACTGAGTCCTGACGGCGACGGTCACGCCTATAGGGGTAGTGTGCTTAGTAATTAAAGCGTGACCTGAAGACGATCACGGCAAATGCCGAGCGACTATGCAGCTCAGGAAACAAGGTTTGGTGTGGGCTAAGCCACCTGCTTGACGTTATACGCAGTAACTGCTCAACTCCTCAAGGTGAGAATATACTCGTTTATTGGTTCATTTTCTCGTCGTACTGACTGTCTTTTGTGTTTCTTCCCTTTCTTCCAGGTAAGAATTGGATTTGTGCTAGAATTTACGCCAAAGTCACAGTCAAACTGACTGAAAGAACTTCAGACAACGCAATGGCCACCATCTCTCCGACACCCATCGTAATCGATGGCAAGGGTCATCTCCTTGGTCGACTGGCCTCGATCATCTCCAAGCAGATCCTTAATGGCCAGAAAATTGTGGTTGTGAGATGCGAGGAAATTAACATCTCTGGAAGTTTCTTCCGCAACAAGGTATGTCTATCCCCTTTTCTAAAATTGAATCTAGTATCAATAGCACCTGTCCTTTAGCTTCGATACCACAACTTCCTCCACAAACGCCACATTGTAAACCCCAAAAAGTCCGGCCCCTTCCACCACCGCGCTCCATCCAAGATTCTTTACCGTGCTATCCGAGGGATGACTCCTCACAAGAGTGCTCGGGGCGCTGCTGCTCTTGAACGCCTCAAGTTGTATGAGGGTGTTCCCCCTCCATACGACCGCAAGAAGCGGATGGTTGTTCCTGAGGCCCTGCGGGTGCTGAGGTTGAAGCCCGGCCGCAAGTACTGCACGGTTAAGGTATATTTTTAGTAGGCGTATCAGAATTCTTTTGCTAATTTCAACTCTAGCGTCTGTCTCATGAGGTTGGCTGGGGCTACAAGGATGTCGTTGACCGTCTCGAGGAGAAGAGGAAGATTAAGGCCCAGGCCTTCCACGAACGCAAGGTATGGGACTCTGTTTTACTCTGGTCTGCATTGTGTGTGCTTAGAGAGTATCCGTGTAATAGATTGCAGCCATCAAGCTGCGCCAAAAGGCTGTCACCGACGCATCGTCATCGTTCGGCAAGTTGACTGAGCTTGGTTACTAGTCGGTGGATTAGAACTATCTTTATCTGTCTACCTTCTTCCGATTGCCACTATGCATTACGAGACCATGTAACTGATATGTCGGGCTACTATACACTATGACATGCTTGAGTTGACGATGCGTGAAATAACTGGAGATAAAGAGTAGAATGAGTCAAATAATTACATACGCACTGACGGGGCGGGAGGGTCAGGTCACGTACGCGGTTTGCCGAACTCGGTACACAACTTTTCAGTTTCACCCACCTTGTCTCCTCTTCTATCCTCCGTCCCTTTTCTTTTCTCCGCCCCCCCTCATCCTCATCATGCCCTCCGATTCCTCCGTTAAACGAGATTCAGGTATTCTTTTTTTTCTCTTATTAATTCTCGAGTGTTTGCTGATTTTTTTCTCGCTTCGTCTTTTTCGTAAGCTTCACCGCCGCAGTCTCGTTCTCCTTCCCCTTCTCCTCAAGACACACTGACCCTTCGAGCTCTCGTTAGCACCAAAGATGCTGGCGTTATCATCGGAAAAGGCGGTAAAAACGTTGCTGACCTTCGCGAGCAAACTGGCGTCAAAGCTGGTGTCAGCAAGGTCATCCCTGGTGTCCATGAGCGGGTCCTCACTGTCACCGGTCCTGTTGAGAGTGTCGCCAAGGTTTGCTCTATACTTCTATCTCTTTAGTCCTACGAGTTTATCATCTTGCTTTGTCAGGCGTACACGCTCATAATCTCTCAGCTCGTGGCTTCTAGTCCTTCGTCCCCAGTCAACGCGTCTCCATCTGCTTCTCACACTTCCATCCGCCTCCTTATCTCTCATAATCTCATGGGAACTATTATCGGTCGTAGTGGTCTCAAAATTAAAGCCATTCAGGATGGCTCCGGTGCTCGTATGATTGCCTCCAAGGAGATGCTTCCTCAGTCTACAGAACGCATAGTTGAGGTTCAAGGCTCTCCGGAGGCTATTAGCCACGCCATAGAGGAAATTGGGAAGTGCCTACTCGAAGACTGGGAGAGAGGAATGGGCACTGTATTGTTTCATCCTGGTGTCATCGAAGAAAGGGTTGGCAGTAGGCGTTCGACTATGAACGGCTACTCTCCCTCTTATGGCACCCCACGTCGCTCCAACGGCGACTCTGCCGCTCGTCGTGCCGCTTCCCCCACTTCTCCCAGTATCAAGCAGGCTTCCGTTCCTGCTCAGCCTGCTGCAAACTTGCGCACACAAAACATTTCCATTCCTTCGGACATGGTCGGTTGTATCATCGGCCGTAGCGGGACGAAGATCACCGAGATTCGTCGATTGTCCGGATCCAAAATCTCAATCGCCAAAGCGCCTCACGATGAGACTGGCGAGAGGATGTTCACCATTGTTGGCACTCCCGAGGCTAACGAGAAAGCTTTGTTCTTGCTATACAACCAGTTGGAAAGTGAGAAGGAGAGAAGAGTGGGCCGGGAAGCCCAACAGCAGGAATTGCAGGACTGAGTGACTGTACAATTTCCTTAGCCTTTGACTTTCCCTTCCCTAAATTGAGCCAAACCGAAGGCTTATATTGATGATGTAACAACAATCCTTTCTCCCCTTGTTTCCCTCCGTCCCCCGCAAGGCTACTGTGCCTTGTAAACTCACGTCACAAAGACGTGTGTACAACTGTTCATATATGTCGCCATCCCATCATCTTGGTGCTCTTAATTGGAGCCGTTCCAGTTATCTCTCCGTGTTCAGTCCCGCCAACTGTGCCTTTTTGAAATGCTTACCTTCCTTACCCTAAACATTATTAGATCTGTTGTTGACCGGCTATCCGTATTATTTTCGTGCTTGCAGACGCTAAAAGTATGAATATGTCCTCTAACTTATCGGTCGGGTAGTGTGTAGCATTATTCCAATTTGGCAATACATAAGTAACAGACTTGATCGCGTAGAAAAAAAGGGGACTGTCGCACGCCTTGAAATTTATGCCTCTCCCTCAATCCCTCCCAACTCGGCCGACACCAAGTTCTTCGCAACACCATGCGCCTCCCAGTGTCAATCCATCTCAAGCAGCATTTGCTATGCGGGCAGCGCTAGCAAACCCTTATGCACAATCACAGGCATACTCTTCTCACTATATGCAGGCTTATATGCAATATAGCTCTATGCCCCTCACGAATGCCCAAGGGTACACATTGTCCTCGACTTATAACCCTGCCCTGCAACAGAATGATGGTAATGCCTCAAACTATATCAATGCTCCAGGAACTAGCCAACAGAGACCGCCTAAGCCTCCAGGCGGATTCCAGAACAATGCATCCTGGTATCGCCCAGGAAATGCCAGATGCACGTATAAGGACTGCACGTTCACTGGCCATGCAAAAAGTGTTGAGATCCACATGATGGATAGACATCTAATATATCCACCCGGTTGGGAGAAGCGCAAGAAAAGACCGGAGTGGGATGCAGATCCAAGTCTCAAAGGGTGCGTAAGTGAGAGCCGACCTTGCTGTCAATCCTTTCTAACATCTCTTTTGTAGCAAAACTATAGCCATACAAGGTACAAATCTTGTACTAGACACGCCAGATGCTATGGACGCGTGGATTGCTGAACGGAAAAAGCGTTGGCCCAGTAGTAGTCGGATAGAAGAGAAGAAAAGAAAACTGGAAGAGGCGTCGGCCCGTGGTCAGCTATCGGTAGCAGAACTCGGTTTGTTCACTGCGAAGAGGAGAAGGGTGGATGCCTCCGCTTCTGAACAAGGTGGTCGAGGACGGGGCAGAGGTCGCGGAAGAGGGGGTGGGTTTTCAGGTCGGGGTAGAAATATAGATTCTGGCTGGAAAGGGAGAAGAAACGACTCCCGGGCAGAATCTATGGCAATGGAAGGGTCGATACCCGATAGCGAAAGCAGGACAGTCAGCTCAGCTCCCGCCCAAATTGTTTCTAGACAAGCTCCCGATAATTCTTCGAGCTCAGAGGACAGCGACGGCGAGCCAGAAGTCATTTCCTCTAAACTTGCCCCTGAGGTTTCCGAACCGGCTCCGGCCATCAGTTGTGAAGCAGCGCCTCCGCCTGTTGAAGCACCAGCACCGACGACTGTAGGCAGGCCCCCAGTGAAACCTCCACCCCGTCAACCAAAGAAACAACCCCACAACCCTTTCGCTCCCAAAACGAGCCTTCTCCGCAACGTGAGCAAATTTTGTTAGTTTTGTTTCTTCAGGGTTGCTGACTTGGCAATAGCTCCTACTTCCCGAAATACGAATGACAGTCTCTAATCTCTCTCAAGCCATCCGATTTCTGGTTGATAACAATTTTCTGGAGGGTGTTGAGCTGAAGCCGGGGCAAGCGCAAGAACAACTAATTGAGGTGGTTAGCTCCGAAGCTACTAATGTATCTTAGACCAGTTCTATATAATCGCACTACTTGGTATCTTAGTCCTCATGAGTTGACCATTATTCATTATTAATAAACATTACAGTGTCATTACACACAAACTAAGATAATCTTAGTGAAGAGAATCACTCTCACTTTCATAGCTGCCGCTGTCACTACCACTATCGTCAGAGTCTTCTTCCATCTCGCTTGGATCAACTTCCAATGTCCGGCGTTCAACAACAAATCCGTAATCCGTAAGCCCAGCATCAATCTCGTCAGCCTTCGTAGGAGCCGTGACTACTATAGCCACGGAAGAATTGGAATCGAAGAGGGGGAGGAAGTAGGTGCGGAAGATAGAAAGCACGTCCTCCTTGGTCACAGCTTGGAATTTTTCGAGAAGATTAACTTGGTAGCTTTGAGGTACACCCTTGAGAGCCTGGTTAGTAAAGGATACCATTGCCTGAGATAGCGTAAGTTTAGCGGGTGACAGAAATACAAGAGTCAGATAAATTACCGCGCGACCAGCCGTTGAGACCGTCTTTGTCACCCCGTAAACAATACTGCTTTTTGCTGCATCTAACGTCGTATCGTCAAGGGCGATCTATTGAGATACTGTCAGTAACTACACGGACACTTGATATCAAGATCAAAACATACCGAACCATC